>JANRGW010050352.1:0-25389 GCA_024733675.1 Psilopsiagon aymara | reverse complement strand
CAGAGTAGAGGGGCAGGATCACCTCCCTCGACCTGCTGGTCACACTCCTTTTGATGCAGCCCAGGATACGGTTGGCTGTCTGGGCTGCGAGCACACACTGCCGGCTCATATTCATTTTCTCATCAACCAACATCCCCAAGTCCTTCTCCACAGGGCTGCTCTGAATCTCTTCTCTGCCCGATCTGTAGCTGTGCCTGGGATTGCTCCAACCAAGGTGTAAGACCTTGCACTTGGCATGGTTAAACTTCATCAGGTTGGCATCAGCCCACCTCACAAGCATGTCAAGGTCTCTCTTGCTGGCATTCCTTCCCTCCAGCGTATCAACCGAAACACACAGCTTGGTGTCATAGGCAAACTTGCTGAGGGTGCACTCAAGGATGATGTTTTTTTCTGTTTTCTAATATTTAAAATCTAATTGAAGTTTTACCAGTGATCAGGACATTTCTACTGTCTCTGACCTTTCCGTATTTTGTTTAATAAAGCATAATACCGGGTTAAAGGATCATCCATTTTCATACAAGTTAAGGCCACAGTGATAACTATAGTACATTAAATGCTCCAAGTATTCCTTGTTAGCCATTCAGAACAAAGTGCAAACAAGGTCTTTTGCTGAAAAGAAATGTAATTTATATCATTGACAATATGAAGAATCACAAGGACAATTAATTAAACATACAGGTAGATTCTTCACCCAAGTTACCTTCCTCTCCTGCTAGGTGCTGCAGGTTCAGTTGACTATATTTTAAAGTTATATATTGCAATTTTGGTAAATTATATTGTCTTAAATTACATCTCAACTAGGCTTGAGTGATTTTATAATTCCCTGTTCATATCCAATAATACATACGGCCAATGTGGGTTACTCTCTTTTCAGTATGAATATGTCAGCATGCAGGGAGTTCTTCTCAAGCTTACTACATTCACAGCATTGATTACGTACCTTCATCAGTTTTTGCATATCCATTCAGAGAATTCCCAGGCCCAGACTGATATTCAGCAATAACAGATACTTCATATCTTGTATCCTGAATCAAGTTCTGCAGAATAGTTGATCGTTCATTTGCTGAGACAGTCACTTGTCTCCTTTCTCCTCCCGTAAGTGGTCTATACACAAGCCTGTACCGTAGGACATTTCCTGGAGCTGGAGTCCAGCCAACTACAAAGCTATCAGTAGTTTCATCTGTTATCCTTAAGTTTCGAGGAGCACCTTTAACTACAAAAAATATAAACATATGATTTGTAAATATTTGCTTTTAATCGAGTAGTATCCGAAATTAAATCATTCCAATCATTCTGTTAGCTTATCCACTTTATCAAAACAACAGTTTATATTGCCATCCCATTATTTTAGTCATTTCTGAAAATTTGAAAACGACAAAAAAATAGCTTGTTATCCCAGAAATTAAGGAAAAAACATAGTGAATCATTTAATCTAGTCTGCTACTTGACAAAAGATACAGCAGCTCAGGTCATTTCATATGAACTCAGTCGTCACACCAAAGAATAACAACCCTTCCAACTTCCATTAAGATCAAATGCACTGCAATTTGCCTATCAGTATGTTGCACTGTCATTTAGGTTTTGGGTTTTTGTTTTTCACTATCTAAATTATAATTCAGCTAGAACATTATATGACAAAAGGACTGTTTTTCCATGTTAAACTACATGCCTGTTAAGAAAGAGGCAATTAATAATCACAATTTTAAATAATTAAACTTATTTTCTACTCATGAGAAACACAATACCCAATTTCAAACTCTTTAAAAGCTTGAAACCAAAATCAGTTACACAGAAAACTGTCTGGCCAAACTGTTAGCTAGATCGGCACAGACCGCTGCTGATGTTTACATAATTACAAAAGAACTCTTCTCACATATTGGAACCTCATCAGATCAAGATGCTGACAATTATTTAAGGCTTAATCAGTTATAACATGGGAACAGTGATCATTTTTATTAAAGCTATTCCTTTTCCTGTCCCTTACATTCTAAACTATATTTTCTATCAGCCAAGATTTTGTTTTCCTAAGGGAAAGTTATGGTGGCCAAAACATTCTGACTAGTACAGTCACAGAAACATGCACACCAACAGTGAAACCTGTATCTTCCAAACTTAACATCCAAACTAAGCTATTTTATAAGCATGTATTTCTATCAGTCCTAAAATGAAAGAGGAATTGACAAATTTCCCTGCTGCTTCTTTTGCTCCCTTGGAACCATTTACATCACCAAAGGTCACAAATGACAGCACGGAATAATGAAAAACAGTGGATCAATATTTTTAAAAGCATGATTTAGGCTAGACTGAGTATGTAACTACTGGAATAGAAAATCACATTTACTGTCATCATTTTCTTTAAATGAGTGGAAATGCATCATGGCAATTCTACCAAGTAAAGATACTGCTACCATTAAATTTACAGCCTACCACACAAATTTATAGACATTAATCACATAAACTCTCAGTGATATCAATGGAAGCTTCGAATCAGTAAGAGTTATTAGATCAGACCCATGAAGTTCTGATGAGAAACAGCTGACCAAAAACTCAGCCCCCCTTAATCCTATGGTATGTAAAACAGAATTTCTATTAATATAAGTTAGATGTAGACAAATTGTGACATATTTCATAGGTACATGCCTGACTTTAAATGTATTAAATTCAGCATACATTTCTACATCAGAATCATAATTACTAAATAGAATAGAATAAAGTTGGAAAGGACCTATAATCATCTATTTCAATTTAAGTGTATATTAAGATTGATACATGTCAATGAATATATTATTGACAATACACCATCCGAAAATAGGCCACTACAGAGAAACACAGGATCCATCAAACTTTCAGGAAAAATAAAATCTAATATTAAAAAATTAAAGTGGGCCTATTATTGGAATTTTATATCTTTACTAAATACATTAAGAGACAATAATGTTTATTCTCATCCCACATACCAGTACAGCTCCTCAGGCTTAGCTGGTTGTTCCACACACACCCATTCTCTCAGTTACACAAATTCTCATTTGAACATATGACTCCTTGATGCCTGAGTATAACAGGAAGCCTACCTTCTAAGGTGGTTTCCTCTCCATCCAAGGGAGGGCCATCACCATCTTCATATTCAGAAATCACACTGACTGCATAAGTAGTTTCAGGTAGCAAGTTTGTGAGAACTGAGCTAGTACTTGAAGCTGGAACTGAAACAATAAATTCTTCTCCACCAACTACTACTTTGTATTTAATGAGATAGGACAAAACCTCGGATCCAGCTGGAGACCAGCTCACTTTGAAACTGTCAGATGTTACATCAGAAAAGATCATATTCTTCGCAGGTATATAAGCTGTATGGAAATAAAAATGCACAGATGAGGCATACTTCCTAGAATATTTTTAACACAAAATCACTAAAATAAATTTAAAATGACCCTCAATTATAAGATTTATTCTAGTTGACAGATATTTTGTTGCTCATGCAACTGTATTTATTTTCTGTACTTGCTTATAACCATTAAATGTCATTATGATCCTTTTTAGGTTGTGTCACATCATACAATGAGTAAAGGCACCAACTCAGTGATTTCTTGATAAAATGAGAACAGTCCATCTAAAAAAATTTGCTTATGAAAACTTAAGTTAGAATCTGATTATCAAGTTGGGCTCCCTATGTTCCATGAACAGCAGTAGCATTATACCCTGAACAGGAACTAAGAATCCTTGGGGTTTTTTCAGATCTAGATTAGAAATAAGACAAAATAAATCCTGGTATTTTTTTTCAGGAATGGAGTCAAAGGGGAAACAAGGAACTTGACATGAGGCACAAACACAAACCTGACATCCTGGGCTTGTTTTGCTTGGCCTAGTCAGACTAACAGTGGGGATGTTAAGACTGCTTGAGCCCTCTAAAACAAAAGCTGCTTTGCTGGTTTGTTCCTCAAAGCTATCCTGAAACAAAAGGCTTATTTTTAAAGAGAGTGGGGTTTATCAATACTGGGGACTATTCAGTGTTAGTGTTCTACTAAACAAAAGTAGGGATACCGAGGGTGCAAGTAGTCATAACTTTAGCTGACCAAAGCTGGTCATTTACAAATCTTGTAAATATTAAACACTACCCAAACTTGTCAAATTTGGATGCATGCTAAGACCTTCATTTCAGTCTTTACAGTTAGATTGAGATTAACATCACTTAGCATCTGCTGTCTCAAATTGTCTTGTATACACCCATTTCAGAGGACTTACCCCAAAAATTTATCAAATCACCTCTAGCAGTGTTGGCATTGCTCCATTGCCTTTGAAGTTCTAAAAGAAAAACTTATACTAGCTACCTCATTTTGGACAGCTTATGAAGAGTGGCCCTCGTTAGTAACTGTTTTACTGAAGACCCTGAATGTCCACTAAGGTCATTCCAGATAGACACACACTTCAATAGCTTTCTAAGTACCCAGGAGGAGAGGGGGGAAAAAAAGGTATTTCTCCAATATTTTTTCCATCTCTTCTTTTCAATCAATTTCCTCCATTGTTTTTAATATAGTGAAAATGAGAACAAAATCCCCAGTTATTAAAATTTTCATTTGTATATGGAGAATTTAATCAATGTCAATTCTTTAGGAAACTATAAGCACAAAACATTGATTCAGATCTTTTTTCACTGCATTTTCTGCATTTCTCTAAGTAATAATAGTTACTTACATTTTTTCCTTATAGCAGCCAGTTCTTGCTCAATCCGTAGGCAAACAGACTGTGTAAGTTCAAATGATATTCTTTGAAAAGCATCAAAATCTTCCACTGTGTACACATGGGTTTCAGCAGGAGGCGATGCAATTGCTTCTAACTCTGTACGCACTGCATCCTTCACACCAACTGCAAATATTTCTACATCTGCATCCCTCAGCTTTATTGCAGGTTCTTTAAAAGCATCTGATGATTTTCCATCAGTAATAAGAATCATGACTCTTGGCACATTTGGTCTTGATCCTTTGCTGGTAACAAATACTTTCTCCCTCACATATGTCATCGCTTTGCCTGTGTTTGTAGATCCACCTCTGTAGGGGAAGTTGTTAATAGCCTGAATTATGTCTTCCACTCTGTTGTATCTGTTCAAAGAAAACTCCATATGGGGATCTCTGCTGTACTGGACAAGACTTATCTGTACTTTTCGAGGCGATATCTCAAAGCTTTTAACTAACACTTCCAAAAAGGCTCTTACTTTAACAAAATTGGCGATACCAATGCTGTAGGAACCATCCACTAAAAACACAACATCAGCTTTTACATCCACACCACGTGAGCATTCTGCAAAGAAAAAGAATCACCACTATAAACACATATTCAATAGCCACAGCATTACATACCTAGTTGCTTATAAAGAAAATAAACCATGCTAAGTAAAGCTGGTTTTCATATAATAAAGGTATGACATTAAAACAAGCATCAGACATACAAAATCCAAAAAGTTACTGTGTGAAAATAACACAGTAGCTCCTTACTTACCCACTTGAACTTTTACTTGCTGTGTCTTTTCCATTATCGTTATTGGTTCACTGGGGGTCAGTCCTTTCACTGCATAAACATTAATTTGATATTCTGTGTCTGGAGAGAGATCTTTAACATTCAGAGCAGTAGTCTGAGGACCCACACTCAGTACATGTTGTTTTCCACCAGGTATCATTGGAATGAACTGCAACCGATAGCCAGTTATTTGGCTTGTCGATGGATCCCAAGTGATCCTAACAGATTTTGAGGAGATCTGAGTGGCCACCAGATTTGAAGGAGGCTCCACCACTGAAAGCAATCAAAAGCAAACCCAAAATATTAATTATAATTATAAAATATTTTCTTCCACATTTTTAGTTCTGGAATAAATGCAATTATCTTTACAAAATCTTTACTAAAAATCCCTTTCTTTTCTATTTTTAATCATAACTAAACACAAAGGAATTTCAGGGCAGTCCAAACAAAAGATTTTTTCCCTTTAGTGCATTTTTCCATTGAAGTGATGCCTGTGTTCAAATGGGCTGCATGAGACTTCTGATATCTGCACATTGTGTTGCCCTTGAAAATATGGAATAATGGGAGTTATTCCAAATTTACTACATCATATTCTTCTCTCCTGTATTTAAATACACAAAGCTGAGACCTGTTTTCCACACTTGCTGAATGAGGCAATGGATCAAATTCCAGAAATAAAGCAAAGGAAGTAGAGATAGCCCTTTAAATGTGCATTAGAATAAACGGAGATTAATAAATACACTTGTATAAAATATCTCACCTTCTTCTCCACTAACCAGTTCACCTAGTTGTTCATCAACACCAGAGCACACTTGCAAGATAATTTCATTCTGTATATCCACAATTCCATCAAAATTAGCCACATTGAATACATGCTTCAGCGAAGGCTGAGATGCAATTAGCTTGAGTTCCTTTGCATCTGCTGCTTTGATTCCTAGAAGTTGCAATAGACAGGACTGTGTTAAGTGGCCACAAAATACAGACATCTGTGAATGCATTCACAAAGTATCAGAACATGCTGAGGTAAAGCTGAGTTCAGTTCAGTTCTATCTTCTGTCATTATCAATAACCAAACTACAAAATAATGATTAACGCAATGAGGTGACATAATCTGCTTTCAACCTGAGAAAACAAGTGGTATCTTCATTCAGACCAAGGTTGAAAGTATGCTTGTCAGTCATCTTATCTCCATATAGGAGCTACAGAATTACTATAAAATTAACACAACTGTTATTGTGCATGTCTTGAGGGCACAAACGACGCATTTCAAGGCACACACATGGAAAGAGTGGGATAGTGAACTTCTTGAAACAGCAAATTTGTAAAACATATAACTTACTCTTCAGAAATGTTAATCTCTCAATCAGATCTAAATCAGATCTCAATCAGGAATGCTAATCTCACAATTGGAAAACTCAACGTACCCAAAGAAAAAATTTCAACGCCTATGTTGCGAAGCTCTCTTGCAGGAATTTCAACTTCATCTTGAGCTTTTCCATCCGTAATGACAATTGCTACTTTGGGAAAGCCTTTTCTTGCTCCAGCAGACTCAGTAAAGGTGTTTTGAGCCAGGTAATCGATAGCCTCACCTAAAAACATCACCACAGGTTGTGTTTTACTAGGCTTGAATGAACCAGAATTTAAAGCAAATTTGGACTATAAAAAGAAATGCTGAATAAATACGTATGTGGGAAATCTGTACCTGTCATTGTGTTGCCACCTTTGTAAGGTATCCTTTTAATTGCATCGATAAGATCACTTCTTCTGAAATACTGATTTAAATTGAACTCTGTTCTTGTATCTGAACTGTACTGAACAACTCCAACTCTCGTCTTTTCTTCCCCAATGTCAAAAGCTGATACAAGCGCAACCATGAAGTCCAGAATATATCTGAAGTTATTTCTCCCTACACTCCATGAACCATCTACCAGGAAAACTAAATCTGTCATTGCACTTATGGAGCATTCTGGAACAAAAAAGAAAATTAAAAATCTCTTAGCAAATTAGGAATTGCATTCTTACAAATCAGTGAGAAATGTCTGACAGAAACTTAACAGGTAAAAGACAAACCAAACAGATTAATAGACTGATATTCTCATCTGGAATATTTTACTTGGGGAAGTATTAATAATATAAGTGAATACCCACACAAGCCTTCTACCTGCCATTACCAAAAGGGGACTGCCACCTAGATAATCAGTTTTGAGATGCTTCTCAGGCTATTCCATGGCAGACGAAAACTCATGTACAAAAATTTTTGCAACACTTTGATGTTACAGGAACATTTTATTTCATACCACTTCAGTTTTGTATCTTTTTCTCCCCATAAAAGCTGCACAGGTTCCTCTGCAATGTCTTTTATCCGCAGCACAATGTCTTTTGTTAGTAGGACTAAGACATTCATAGACTTCCTCAGGTTGGTTGCATAAAATTCCTAGTTTCAGTAGCAACTTTGCACCTTAGTCTTTCAAGGCAGCTATAAACCTTCCATTCCAGTCCCTTCCCAAGTTTTCTTAGCTCTGGACAATTTTACAGGCTAATTTCATTGCTAGGTAACACAGGAACACAGTTTAACTTTATAGTGCCCTGGAGCCACCCCTTATCTCTAAAGTGTTAGATAAGCTGAAAGACAAAACACCTTACTTTGTAATTGAGCCTCAACCTTCTTTTCCTCTGGTAGCCCTGGACCACCTGTCTGAACTGCACAAAGCACAACATAAAGAGAATTAATGGAAGAAATCAGGTTAAACTTGTAAACATCAAAGAAAAGCATGTAGGGAAATAGAGACACAGATTTGACAAGCCTCAGAACATGAAAATATAAATCCAAGTCATGAATACATCACCTGTACTTACACGTTTGACAACATAGCATTCAAGTCAACAAAAAAAACAGAAAATGCAGAAAGAACTAAGAATCCTCTGAATTTGTACCTCTAGTACAGTAATTTCCTGAAAACTAACTGCAACATCTCTGTGTGAAATACCAGTATTACCTCTCTCTAACACATAGAGGAACTCATCATAAGTAGTTCTCCCATGGCTGTTTGAGAAGCCTGGCATATGTGACAAAATGCATCACAGATGATAGTCCGATGTGCTTAATGTTTTTTATTTAAATTTCAATATAAATTATAAAAATTTCAGATCCATACTTTACCACCATATAAACCTACTGAGTCACATTTTATTGTTTGATGACAGTAGTTAGCCCTTTTTTTTTTTCCTTCATACACAGGAAGCCAGTTGGATACATTTGTTTCTGAGGTCAATAACAGCTTTCCCCTTGACTTCAACACATGCAGTTTATAGGAAGTAGGCTTAGCTCAAAACAGCCAGTGGCCTCCTGCAAAGAATTCTGTCAGGTGGTCAGACATGATATATCCATGCTAGTCTCCTCTTATCATTTGCAAATTACCTCTGCTTCTACTTGGAATTATTCTAAATTATTCTGGAAAAAGGCTGTTCAGACAGCTACATATGATCAGAGTTTAGGTATGTGGCAATTTTGTTGAGGAACTGGAGCAAAGCCATATTTTGTGCATGACCACTCCTTTATATTTCTTGGTATTACATGTACTTACTTGTCAGTTGGCCAAAAACAGGTAGACTCTCCTCTCTTTCATCATATGAAGCTATTGATACAACATATTCTATATCAGGTATAAGATCTGATAAGACAGTTTGGGTAGTGCTAGGTGAAAGAGTAAATTCTTTAGTAGGCCCATCTGCAATAAATACATAAAACAGTTAATACAGCCTTGAAATCTAATAGCATCAATGACAAGTTGATCATTAGGGAAAAAAAAATGCAACAGAGAATAATCTCTCTAAAATCCAATGATAATTTCAAAGTGACACACTTTCTTTTGTCCTGAAGTACGAATTTTGAAACATGAAACTTCAAACTAATCTACTTTCAATAGCGGCCAAAATTACTGAAGTGCTTAATAAATTACAGGAAATCTGAAACTTAAAAAGCACATACAAAATGTACTGTTATCTAACAACTCATGGTCCAGTTCTGATTCAATATCACATTTACACTGATTATTTCTCGAAGTGAAAGAGAATAACAGGTGTCTTACACAGAATTATCAGGAAGTTATATGACATCACTGCATTGTTACCTGACACATGCAGTACTTCCCCCAGAAGTATTTGAATGAAGTACAATTCAATTCCCTAGCTAAGGTAAAAGCATACAAGAGGAGCAAAATAACTCTACCTTCTTTTTGCTCCTCGCAAAAGAAAGGCATCCAAAACTTACTACCTGAAGTCTCAAAGGGTAAATGCTATGATAAGAAAAACCCTAACTTGGAACAATCACTGCTTCTTCCTGTATGCCCTTTGCTGCTACCCAGTCTTGATCAGAAACTTCACTTCAAAGACATTAATAGCTACTAAGTTAGATATAAGTGAAAATAAGCCCAAGTTTTCAAAAAATGTAATGACATAATAAAATTTTATAGAACTCACCATCTGTTGGAACCACAGTAATCCTGTAACCCACTATTGCATCTGGTGGTCTTTTCCATGACATTTGAACATTATGTTCATCTATAATTGTAAAATTCAAGTCTGATGGTGGATTAACTGCAAAAGATTTATACCAGGTGGATGTTTAACAGCTTGAACAAGCTTTGGCAAATGAATAAATAAAATAATTTTAGCAAAGCTTACTAAAATTGTCTTTGCATAAATTTGTTTCCAACAAATATAAATATATGTTGTTGGAGAAAGAGTAAAATTAAAAGCTGACAAGATATGACAAAACATCGAAGAGTATACATATTACAGAGGACAGCACAGAACATATGTTTCTTGAGTTGCCAAGACATTCAAGAATGGCCAGGAAAATCAAGCACAATAGAAAACACATTTGGATACATGTACAATGAGTTCACAGATAATCACCACATATGCAAACATTTCACATAACAATTAAAGGAAATTTTTTTACATGCTGGGTGCAATCCATACAAGCATGCCAAATCATAACCTGCTTACAATATCATGAGATCATTTAGGACATTGAGAACACAGTACTCTTCTTAATTAGATGCCAAAGAATTGATCAGCTTTTTAATATACTCTCTGCATAGTCATATTTCTTATCAATTTCAATGAATCTAGGAACTTGGCAGAGAAAAAAGTATTTTTAAGAATACAAGAAAATATTATGCATTTAATGCTCAGTAAACCAATTTCTGTTAGGGTCTTGATCAAATATGCATCTAAAATGTGTATCAGTAATAATGATATACTGATGTGTCATCTTATTCCAAATATGGGGAGCTCCACCCCTTTGTTCCTAGAAGCCACTATACTTTGCATACGGCTGCAAAGGATTCAGGAACTAAGGGGACGATAAGTGAGACTTGTATTGGTTGCAATTTGAGCTGATGTGAACGTTCACAAAAATAAGATTCTATCTGTTTACACCAGACTGATACAATTTCAAAGGTGTAAACTGTTGTTTTCATGTTCCCTTTGCAGCAGGTGTACCCATACTAGTAGTGGCATTTTAACATAAAATGCCAGTATGGTTCCAAACAACACAATGGTTAATTATGAAAAGACAACATCAAAGTATATTTATGGACATTTATTTTACAGAATTTATAGAAAACAGCAAAGAGGGCACCAATGATCTGAACAAATGACTGCAAATAAAACTTGAAGGAGCTGATGACAGAAGTAACTGAACAGTAACAGAAAGAGTTTTCATACGCTATTTTGCAGCACCATGCATATGTAAATGAAAAGTTGATTATTATTTTTGTAGCTTCGCATGATGGACAAAAGCCTCCATGTACAAGGTTCATTACACAAAGACGTTTCATAAATATTTTATAATGATATTCTCTTTGTAAATTTGGCATGCTTATTCATGCAGTATTTTACTGACTCACTGTCAGTGCATGGTAGGTGTACTACATATTATTGTTTAAATAGGTCTACAAAGTAAGATTAGATTCAGCCATACTTTCCTTAACTACTTGTGACACCATTTTGCAGGCATTTTTAATAGACAGATCTTCTCTGATTCATAGAAGATCTCCATCATGTGCCAGATTTTGTTTCAGTTTTGAATATAAAAAGCAGATAAGGAAACAAATGCTAGAACGTATATTTATGAAAAGACACTGCCCAATTCCAATAAGTGATACTGAGCTCAAAAACCCTGGCAACCAATTGTGTAGGCATCTTTTTTCCTTTTAATTTCCTATCATTTCCAACCATAGGATAATATGGCTTTGTAATACTGATATAGTAGATAAGCTAGTACTGAAGTAAATGTTATTTTTCCTATTGTCCATACACAGGCAGTGAGATTAGGCCATTAACCTGCATGCATAGTTTATTCTTCATTCAGTTTATGAGTACCACAATGCTAGAGACAGAAGGGTAGTTACTTAGTATGAAAATCATGCAACACGTGTTAATAGTAAAATACACTTAGGTGATAAGAATATCATTATAAAATATTGTTTCAGTAGCAATGGCTCAGGACAAATTTAATGCAAAGGCAGAGACAACTGACCTGAGCATGCTTTTAAAAAAAAATCAGTACATGGAAAAAATAGCGCCACCAACCTTGCAAGTAAATTGACATGTTGCAGCAGAGACTTTAGGCTTTAACTGCTGAAGGACAGCAGCAGCCCAACTTGTTGATATCCAAATGACCGGATTCCAGATAAACTGAAAAACTGACTGTGAGGAAAAGTCTTTAACGTTTGAAGGAATTTAATCCATTTTATGAAAATTCAGATGTGGATCTTGGAAGGTAACAGGAGTAGTACATTGATACAGAAGTGATGTATCCGTTCATCCAGGTGTTCACAGCCTTTTAGAACAATGGCATTGCAGGGGACCCCAGAAAGTCCCCTCATCCATCCAACAGCCAAGATATGATCAGCCATCTCATGTCATTACTGACATGTTTGCTCAGATCATCCTTAAAGAAATTACTCCACAGAAATTACTCCAGTGCCACTCTGCCTTTCTCATCATAAAGTTATTCCCAACACCTAACCCCGGTCTTCTTTGCTGCAGTTAAATGCATTCATTCTCAACCTGTGGCTGACTTATGAAACTCAATCATTGAACACTTCTCCCTTTGAAATCCAGAAAGGAACCCTGCCTGAGTTAAAAAAGCCAGTTTGGATCCAATGTCGTCAAAATGTCTTCCAGATGACCTGTGAGCTTTTGATACTCAAACAATCTCCAGAACATCACATGGATCAGATTTCACCCATATGAAACCAGCTGTGGGGTGAAGACCAAACCATGGTCATATGATTGAGAGCAGTAAGTTGATCTGAAGTACAGCAAAACGTTTAGATGATAAAAATCTTATTGCAATAATCAAACAGAGCAACTGTTACCTCACAGTGTTAAAATTCTTCTTCCAGAATGGAATTCACCAATGGAAAAATAATAAATCTGGAATACAGAATCAGATCAGACTTCTAGGAAGAAAATGCCCCTGGTTGTGTTGGGAGTTCGTCCCATTACAGGGACAAATCTTAAAACTGCACCCTAAAAAGGCTTAAGTGTGAGTGCAGCTTTACTCAAGCAAGCAGTCTCGATGTCAGGCTATCTGCGTAAGTGAAGTTGCACCTGTGCTTACAGTGTATTGACACTGCTGATCAACCTGATCCTGTGTCCACCAAAATCCATGCCAAATCTCTCACTGATTTGTCAAGGTAGAGGACCATTATCATAACTCATAATGGTGTTATAGTATTGCCTTCATACAGTGATTCCACTGCTGATGCAGAGAAATGTAGGGCTCCCATACAGGTTTTTAGCATATTAAGAAAGTATCTTGCTGTATGACAGTAATGTTTACACACTGTCAACTTCCAACTCTCTTAGAACTATGATAACTTCCTCAAGTGGATATCTGTCTTATGCACCACAAAAGGAAACAAAGCAAAAAAAACCCAAAACATCAGACATATACTTAATTCATTGCCACTCTGGTATTATATACATGTATAATAACAGTATCTTTTCTGAAATAGAAAATATAGAGCAAGGCATCTTCCTCATGCTATGTATGTCTTACACTAGCTTGTATGCAATACAAACCTAATCTACAGATTTTTACAGATAACACAATGTGACTGCCAGAGGATCCCAATGAATATCTTCATAAGAGGAAGTAAAATATAATCAGAAGATCAAGCAATTTAAACATATAAGTCTACAACCAGATTTCAAAGTGGTGTAACTTGAAAGTAGCTACCATCGACAATCCCTATGTGAAAAAAATCTGTAATCCCATCACTGGAAAAGACTCCCTATAATTAGCATGTGAAATAATATGTTAGCCCATGTTAACATAACAGAGGCCATGGAAGCTACACAATAATCTCAGCCTTGCTGTCACTAAAATAAGCCCTGCTGAGGCTGGAAGAGGCCAAAAGTCCTCATATATTATTTTCTTAATAAATAGCACGGATTTGACGCAAGTAATTAGATCAAAACCACAGCAAGATCCTTTAAAGCCAACATTGCCAATCTGAATGAGAAAAAGAATGAGCTATTACCTAGATACTTAGCCAAGAACAGATTCTGAGCCTTGTTAGATATTCATTGCAATAACAACACAGCAGCATTGTCATCTGTATGTTTGCATTTTTTAATTTTATACATGTATACAAAATTTTTTCATATAGCTCCGTAAGTGCATTTTGAAAAAAAATCATTTAAATATATGTATTTCTAACTATATTTAAGTATGTAACTAAACATAACTGCATACATATCACACAAACCGCAGGCATGAATATATACCAACTTCTATGCATGTTTGTGCATTTATGTGTATGTGCATGTGTTTGTCTACACATACACATGTATAAACTTTGCTTCTAATTAGCAGTAGGGAAAAAAAGGAGTTATAGTCACCCTCGTGTATATACAGATCTCATTTTCACACATAAATTTATGTGGTTCTCTCCTTGGGAACTTGGAAATCAACAACTACTTTCTCAAATGACAGAAATCAGACATCAAAAGGTAACAAAATAATGGTTCCACCAACCAGTCCCAAAGCTGAATAGCTAGTTAACTTCAAAAGTTTCAGCTATCCTGGATCATCCCTAAACCATTCAGTCAATGAAAATTAATGTACTCAACACAAGCTTTGTTACATGAGAAACTTTATCTCATTTAACAATGAGAAGCTTTGTTACATTGAAAAGTCAGCACCTTCACAGTCTCAGTGAGGTCATACAAAGCCAATGATTTCCTCATTCCTTTCCTGTGCCTTTTAGTATCCCATTATTTGGAAATGCAAGCTACTACACAAGCCACGACATCATCACAGCATTACCTTGAGATTATAACTTACTGGCTATTCACATACTAATCTACTTGGCTTAACTATGACTGAAATAATGAAAAGATATCTTAGTGAAAGGACATAGATTTTCCCCTGGCTTTTGTGAACACAGAAGGAAAAAATAATGCTACAGAAAGAAATCTTGACAAGAGGACACACAAGGAATGTACTGGAGTATTATGGTGAAGGATTAAAAAGCAAAAACACTTTAAACACAGCATAAAATATAGCATCATACACAAGAGGTTTAAGCTGAGAGATGTCAGGAGGATTGCAAAATAAAACAAGAATTTCACTGCAAAACAGCAAAAATGCTGAGCATAAAAACAGATTTACTTCCCTGTGGGCAGGGTAAACAAATACCTTCCCCAGTGAAATGCCATGAATGCATTTAGGCTATATGTTTTTCTTACACCCTCTACTGCTACAGTGATTTTCCAGCTAGAAACCCCTGCATTGCTGTGCCTGCTCTGACACCATTACTGTAGCTCATTGCCCTGCCAACACAGCAACAGAGCACAGCCCTCATGAAGTACTCACAGAGCAGCTGTGATGCTGATGAAGAAACAGCTTCATCCTGGAAGATTTAGGAATCTATGAACTGCAGTATCTGATAAACACCAGGTCTACTCCCAGGATAGACTGAAAAATGAAAGCTGAAGGAAGACAGAAAAATAGAACTAACATTTTCCTTCCCTCTGCTTTCACTCCTTCTTCCCACCCTCTATCAACAACCTTTAGCACATCAAAAGGCCCTCTGCCTTATCGCCTCTCACTTCTTCATCCCACCAAATGTCTGCCCCCACCTTAGTGAAAGAAAATTCAAACTGCATCTCTTGTGAACACCATAGGGAAAGTCAAAGGAACAAAACAAAATGAGAGAGAGAGAAGTGGAGGGGACAGCAAGATGGAGAGGTGGGGAGAGGGAGAGAAAACTGACTGGTAGGATAGAAATTTGCCATAATGTAATCTGAAAATTGGAAAACTTGACTAAAGGACAAACGTTCGCAGACAAAAGTCAGCTCAGCAGACAACATTTAAGTTGCAATGACATTGAACTAAAGTAAATACGATACAACATGCAATTTATAAGATGATGTAAAATTGAAGCATAAAATGAAAATGGTGAAGGAGAATGACCAGTATAATGCAAACAAAAAACACACTGCAAAAAAAACTTCACAAAAGCAATTTCCACCAGAGGAAGTCCAAAGGTATTCCTAGCTTCGAACTTCCATTTTCAGCACCGCTATTTCTCACTGCACTTCCTGATCAACACATTTTTCTCCTCTTATTTCAAGACTCTGAAACTGGCAGAAGTTTCTCAGAAAAACCTGATCACTGTGAACTAGATATTTTACTTAATACACAATTCTGAATGCAGAGTAATGCAGGCCCTATCCAGGAGCGCACTAAAACTCACAAGATCAGTTTTGTTTACCAGTGGCACATCCTTCAACCTGAGAGCTAAAGCTTGGCCATCTTGTCCAGTAGTGCATCTATTTTAGCCATTATTAAATAACTGTGCACTTCTCCAAACACATTTCTGTAGTTTCATTAACAGTACTCAAGCTATGACTGGTTTAGTCAACACTATAGCTAAATAAAACACCCTCACTCACATTTTGAAATGACCTACTCCACACACGTAACCCTTAGTGCAGAACAACAGCAACATTACTGCAGTTCAGAGTGATCTCCCTCCTAACATGGGGAAATACAAGCAAATTCATCCACTCCCTTCCTCCATCAAAACTGTCCATTGCTTTCTTTGCTTTCTCTGGCATGGCAGTCCTGCAAATGCAACTCTGAATTGACTTCAAATGACCTTTTTTGGCTCCTCAGCCAACAATAACACAGCTCAAGAGCGAGGCAGCAAGCTGATTCTCTCCTAGGGTGACCAGATGTTGCACTGCTGGCAGAAATGTCATCTTTTGCCAGAAAGCCAGTGTACTTTACATCTGCATGCCCCAAGCAAGTACCACTGTTGGGGAAGCAAATGCTCCAGAGATATCTCTGATACACCATGCTTTTAGAAGCCATCAGCCAAAGTGACCAAGTCCAGACACAGCAGCTTGAGGCAGGCCATGATCAGAGAATTTGTTCCAGTTCAATACAGAAAGACAAGGAAGGGGAAAAAAAAATATCAGTTGGCTGGCTTCTGGGCTTTTTCCAGTAAATCCCAGGGAGTTCACAGCCAGTGATTCGATTCACCCTATGATGGTCACTTCCCAAAGGTCAGGCAAGTCATTTCAGCACAGGATGTCAGCATCTCTGTTTCTCCTGGCAGCCACTGCTGGAGAAACACTGTTACTATGACCAAAGCCACGCAGCTCAGACAAATGGCAACTGGGGAGGCTGTCACCACACATGCTGTTAATCCACTGGGAAGGCAAATGCACCAGGGCCCGGCCATTTTGAGCCGCGCGGTAGTGAGTGTAGCGTCCATGATGGGTCTCTGCAGCTGAAGGCAGGACACTGCCATGGGCTGACAAAGACCTCAACCTCCAGAGAAACTTGGCCAGGGCTCTGAGAAGAGGAGGAGGAGGAAGAGGAGGAAAAGAAAGGCCTCTTTGGGGGTGATGGCAGCACATACATGCCAAAGCCTTGAGGCATACTGCTACAGCAAGGCCTGGCCCAGGCACAGCCACTCTGTAGCGGTGTCCAGGCCATATGCCACGGCAGTGGCAGTCCCCCTAATCAAAACCAACATGGAGGCCAAACCACTCCAAGGGAGGGTCCGGCCTCCCCAGGACTCAGCGAGGGGTCGCCCCACCAAGCTGGGGAGGCTGGCGAGCCAGCAGGGCAGGGACAGGGGTTCCAGCCAGGACAAAACACACAGGCGCAGAGAGACAGACTCTGTTGGAGTATTTTATTTCAAAGCTGAGGGTTGTTGGGTGGTGGGTTTTCCGTTTCCTCTCTCAAGATATCTAAATGAGACTACAGCACAGAGCCTGGTCATTCTCTATCCATCATAGGGGCAGCACCGCAGGCCCTGGCCATGCCAGGCTGTCCACCGGCAGTGGCAGTGGGCTCCTCGGGCACTGCACCGAGGCGGCCCATGTCCTGTCTGTGAGGTGGTGTGGACAGCACACCAGAGAGACAGAGAGGGAGCTACCATCCGGCTGACTAGCCGGGAGAAACAGAGCACAGAAGAAGCTGGGCAAGGAAGAAGAGGCATTTCTCTGAAGGAGAGAAAGAGAGAACGCGAGATAGTTACACTCAAAAAACAAAGAGAGAGCCGGTAGCTCAAAGGCTGGGTGGGAGGTTTGCTGGTCAGCAGGGCACCGGGGGCAAGGGGGCAGGGAGGGAGGTTACCTTCAGCCTCGATGGAGGAGAGGAGAGCGGCTGCACACAGAGCAGCGACTGCCGAGCAGAGCGCTGTCTTCATTTCTGCCCTTTCAGATCACAACAACATGAATGAATCTGCAGTGATAGGGGGGAGAAAGGAGAAGGAAAGGATACGCATGGATTAGAGGATTGTGTGGGTGTATTCATGAGATATAAAAAAGACAAGCCGTGGATTTCACTTTGTTCCCTTATCCCCAGCCCCACCCATGGGACCAGGTTGAAACCTCTAGACTTGAAAGCTGTCCAAGACAATGACAGATCTGCATGACTAACTGGAGAGTCTGGTCTCGCAATAATGTGCCTTTTGTTGCTGAACTCTTTCCAATCACAGTGAGCACACGCGGCTTTAACCTAGTTGGGGTTAATTTGATCAGGGAAGTGCAAAGAAGATCCATGCCTCTGCCCTGGCAGGAGCCAGGAGGGAGCTCCATGACTTCATCACTGAGTGCGATGATAGCTAATTCAGAGGTCATTCCTGCCTTGGATCAACCAAATGTCTCTTTCAGCTGGAGATTTCATTCAGTTGCTTTTTCATAACTGTGTTTTAGTGGTCTCAAGGCAGTTTGGAAACTGTAACGAAACTTTTTCTGAGGGGATGTGCTCACGAATATGCTATTCATTTCTTGGTCTGAAATAGATTATACAGAAGTGCGTGTAACACACAACTGAAACCTGATACATCTGTCTAGCCACGATGTTTCAACATCTGATAATTCATTTACATGTCCTGGGAGAAAATAGATTTAAAGTACACTATAAGAAGCAGGCAGGTCAAAGAGTCTTGCAATCACTACAGTTTGTCTAGCAAAATAGGTGGGATTAGGCCAAATTAGTGGTTCCCAATTTCAAGCTTCTCTACCTTCATAACTATACGCTCTACGTCACCTCAAATTACTCCCATATTACCCCAGTAAAACTTTCGGATTATTTCCTTGTCTAAGTAAAGGTTAATACGAACAGTCCTCATCATATATGCATAGAAGTGTTTATGAAGTTTGGGGTTTTCTATTGTGGAAAGTAGGGGAGGGGTAATTTATTGGAATAAAGTCATAAATGCATCACATATCATAATTAGGCTGGAGGAAAGAGAATTCCAAAAGCAATTAGGCAACAGATTTTACCAGAAAGGTGCCAAGAGTGAAACAAGAGAAACACACATAAATCATTAGTTCACAGAAACAGCTGAAGGGGGAAATAACATTCTTCTGCCATCTAGAGAACTAACCAGCAAGGCACATTTAGTGAGGAGATGCTATGGAGATCCAAGAATTTCTCAGTTGCTGACATTGAACTTAACACATTTCTGCCGGGCAGCTGCATGTACTTGCCTGAATCAAATGCCCGTGTTGCAGACAAAAACACCAAGAGCCTGAAGAAAAACTAAGCAATGGTTTCAGCCTAATGATATTCCAGTGGCTAAACAGAAGAGTAATACTGATGTTAACAGCTCCCTGACACTAACACAAGAAATACCATGGTTAGAATTCCATTATCCTGAAAGCTCCAAAACCATATCACTGTTCTGTGTGGGAAAAAGGCGTCCCTGAGCACATCTACTGTGATCTGCAGCGTGTTTAAGGATTGCCTAAACTCAACATAAACTGACTTTTGTAGTGGAAATGTCGTGTGGGCTTGGAGTGCCATCTTTTGATCCTTTTGAAGATCAACAGAAATTAATCAGCACATAAAGGCATCTAAAAGTTGACTACTGTGCCAGGTCTGCCATTTCCGATACGTATTTTTCTGTCAAAATATTAAACATTTCAGCCAAAGCATTCATTTGCCCACCTAGAAACACTCTCTTTTCATCTCGCAAACTTAGAAGTGTGGAAGCCTGGAGGCGGCAAAGGAAAGGTCCTCTCTCTGGCTCAGCAGGGGCACAAGCAGACTGTGTCAGGACTAAAGGTTTTTTCAATGATCGTTAGAGACAACTTCTAAATAAAAAATAAAAATAACAAAATACCCCAAACACGGTCTTTCACCAATGCCAGACCAACTTCACACTAATTCAACCTACAGAAGCTTAGCCAAAGCATTTCCAAACCGCACAGTGCACAACGCTTACCTCTTTCAAGACGAAAAAGTAACACAAACGAAAACGACACGGGAAAAACAACAAAAAACGCTACCTATCACAGACATTAAAAAAAAAAACAAACACCTTGGAAAGAGGAGAAAGCATCACCGGCAGCTGCACACACAAGGGACGGAAGCGAGAGCTCCTGCCAAAGCCGCAGCAGTAGCGTGCCTGCAGGCTAGCCGGGCGCTGACACCAAGGCTCCTCCTGGAGCTTCCCACCGCAGGGAGCCACCGCGGCTGGGACACCGCCCCCGCCGGGCTTCCCCGTGCCCTGCCGGGGCCGTGATAGCCGGCAGCCCCTCGGGGCGCTCCGCTCTGCGCCTCTCTACCTCTCCGGCCTCACTCCCGCAAGCCGGCGCTGGCATGCTCAGCCCGCACACGCAGAGACACACAGACGTTCTTTCCACCTTTCTGTGCCAGCCTTCAGCCCGGCGCTGCCAGCCTCAGTCATAAAGCTTGTAAGAAGGGGCTGTGTGCGAGGTGGGTAAGCGCAGGCAGAGGGGTCAGCCGAGGGAAGGGCAGGGGGTCCCCGCTCCTACGCGGGCACAGACCTTCTGGGGCGGCTGCAGGGGGCCGGAGCCGGTGGCAGGGCGGCTCCTCCGGCGGCGCCTGCAGCAGCAGCAGCCGTCGGACCTGAATAAAGGGAGAAGAAAGGATGAAGCTCCGGAGGCACCTTGTGGAGGGAGCAGCAAGTAGCAGCGGTGGAGAAGTAGGAGCAGAAGCAGCGGCAATAGCTGAGCACTGAGGAGGCGCCTGGATTACTGTAGCTCCTGATGCGAGGGGTCTGTCTGGGAAGACTTGCCTTCTCCAAGTGGGAAGAACCTCTTCTCAATCTGCTACTTAATAGAGGGCTGTTCCCAACTCTCAATTTACCCTCGTAAGCGGTTACGAAACTGCAGGGAAGGTGGACTGTTGCCACCGGGTAATATATGCGCTGCTCTGCTCCAGCAAGGAAGGGGATCCACTTCTGGAAACTGGCGCATACCTCCGCGCATTCCTGCGGCATGAGGCGGGCGGCCGCCGCGGCAGCGCGCCCGGAGGCAGGGGCCCGGCCCGCCGCCCCCTCCCGTCTTCCCCCCACCTCGGCTTCCCAAAGGCGGGGGACACGGGAGTGCAGTGGAAAAACTGAGTCTCTGGGTACGGCTTCAAGGGATGACGGCGCGGAGGGTGTCCTTGAGCGGGGGCTTCCACGCAGCCCCCGTGTTCCTCCCCCCTCGCTGACTCCCTCCCCTGGAGAGCCGTGCAGCTAAGCGCGGGTAACGCCGATGCTGCGGCCGGCAGCCTTAGGGGCAAGAAGAGCGTAGTCATTCTGATACCGTTCAGGTGTGTCTGGCCTTCGCCCTGTGCCGCCTACATAAGTTAAACCACCCCCCTCGGCTTATAGGTGTGTCGCTAAGAGCGCCGCTGCTGTCGTGTGCTGCCTGCAGCTGGGCGGTCGCGGCTCCCCGGGCCAGAGGGGACGGCGCGCAGGGCCCCCGCAGCATCCCCACTTGCGCCCTGCGGACAAACCGGCGCTCGTGGCCCCTGCCTGAAACCGTGTGCTTCGAAAGAAACTGCACCCTCCAAAACGGGGCAGCCTGTTAGGCAAGAGACTCCGCCAGTCTCCCCTCGCTTGCTCCCGGGAGCCTGCCCGCGGCCCCAGGCGCGGTCTGGCCTCCGCAGCGCGCCATGCCCGAGGATGACACGGCGGGACACACGGTCCCCTACCCGGTCGCTCCGGCGGAGCCACACAGGGCTTCCACGGGCTCCGCGCCCTAAGGTTCTGCTCCCGCTCCCGTGAGGAACGGCATCCCCCGTAACGCTCTCAGAAGAGGCTCCTCCGGGACCCCTTCGGGGTAAAGCACGGGGTGTCACCGTCCCTGCGGAGACTAGCTGATCTTGGAGCGGGATGCAAGGGGGAGCTGCTGCGGTGCCTCCCGGCCCGCCGCCGGGCCATTCGCGGTGCAGGGGCGCCCCCAGGCGCCAACGGAGGGCATTAGCTGCAGCCCGCCCGTCCCCTGCAGAGGCTTCCGCAGGCCACTGGCGTTAGAAAGCAGTTTACAAGGGGAAGGGGCGGGAAGGAAAACAAGAGCGGAAAGGCTGGGGAGGGGGCAACACCGGACAAACTCCCACTCCCTGTTTGGAGAGGTTGGTAAATTTTCAGAGTCATGTTGGTCCCATGTCAGCTTTAAGCACAGACGGGAGCTGCAGAGCAGTTAGGGCAACTTTCAGCCTAGGTGGAAGTGCCAGATAGTGAAGATTAATAGTTTACCAGGGCGGTTTTTCACAGGATTGGGAGATTAAGGACATGTCAAGAGGAGGACTTGCCTCTCCTGAGCTGAATAAGGTTGTCTTCTTTTCTGTACCAAGCCAGTCATCTGCATGAGAACCCAAAAGCTGGAAAGAAAGTATCCACTGGAAGCCATGCACTGGCACTTCCAGACGCTTTGGAAGTGAGTCAGCTACTCTCAGGGATATGCCACAGCTTCAGCTGTCTGGTATTGATAAAATGCACTTTCTAAAAGCAACATCTCATTCACTGACAAACTTTCAAATACTCTTGACCTATTAACCCCCTTGCCCAGCTGTTGAGTTGGGCAAGGGGTTTTCTCTTTTGGCATTTTGGCATGAGGAATTTAATTTCTTTCTGCCCAGATTTTATACATGAAAGCATTATTTCTAAGGAACAATGATTTTTAAATTTCAATTTAATTTCCTGAATGAAACCACCAAGAACACCAGTATAAACGTGGTGTGAACAATAGTTTCAGAAGAATGGACATACAGGGTTGCAATGAGATATCCTTCCATAGGAACTTAACTAATGCAAATTAGGTATTTTTATCACTTGTGCACTGCAAAGGTTGTTGGGTTTTTTTACAGTGTATTGTGGAGTTTTTCATTATAGGATATCTGAAATTCTATGTCAATAGTTAATGCAAATAACAAGGGTAGAAGAAAATATGTATTATTCTACTTAAAAGATAAATCACACAGAACAATTATTTTTAAATCTTTAAATAATTTGCTACTAAATCTACAAGTGTATTTATATGAGCAGAGACTCTGAAACCAATGGGTCTGTCAGGGGTGTGATAATCTCATAGAGCCTCCCTCACAGACTGAGGGCTGCTGAGGGGACCATCTCCCATTCCTCTCAGCTGACCAGCTATGCTTGATTTCCTGGCGTGAATTAAGACTCAGAGCTGGCAAGAACAAATAATACATTGACTCCAAGGGCAGCAGGATTTCATTCTTGTCTTTAACTCTTCGTTCTAACCATTCTAACCATATTTATCCTAAGGTCTTTTCCATGTAAAATACACCAGTGAATTGCATTTAGAGTGTGTCCTTCCATACGTCAAACATAATTAAATGGGTTGTTTTCAATCAGCTCTGTTGCTATGTACATTCATAGTCTGAGTACATAGTATGTGATGCAGAAGGCATTTCTGAAATGCATAAACATTTACTAACACTCTCCTGTCTGCTTGTTTCTTAGACAAGTGTTAAACACATTAAGACGATGCACTCCAACTCTGCAATTTTCTTTCCTATCTGAGCTGAATAAATTGTAACAGTGACAAATTTAAGTACAAAAATCAAGATTTGAATTCATAGTTATGCTTGTAATAATATTGGCAATTTCTGCTGTAGGTATGTGATATTAGTACTGCAGGTAACCTGGAATTTCTTAGAAATTTTGAGCTGGTTTTGGGTCTAGAGTAATTCAAGCTACTTTGTGTTTCTGGCATCATTTTTTGTTTCCTCAGGCTGCATTGCCAGGACAGAATAAAACAGGACGTTCTGCATTTCAGCACAGTAAACCTTGAATATCATTTCCATTGTCTTAGCACAGTCATTTAGGAGGCCCATTCGTTGCTTACAACACAAAGGACAGTTTTCCAGTGTATTTTATGTATTCCCTATTAAATCAGTCATAAAGCTAATACTGCAAATACTGTATCTGCATGCATAAAATGGAGAACAAAATACAGCAAATGGCTTCCTCTAGGCCCTGCCCTTCTCTAAGAGATTTCCAGTCAGTGGCATGAGAGGAACTCAGTCTGGTGTTTATTTGTTTGGATAATTTCATTTCAGAGCTGGTATTCAGAGAGCAATGCTAGTCTGACCTATCATAATGAGGAATGGCATCTTATATTAGCAGTGTTCAGAGAAGACTAGTCCTATCTTAAATCTACTCATTTAGTGGAACAACTACGGAAGCAGTGACCCTGGAGAGTATTACAGCCATGAAATAATTATCTACCTCACCAGGTATGTTTTCCTTAGCAACTGTTTATTTCTTTAATTTCTCTAACTGATTTTTCCCATCATGTAATTCTCTGAAAATAAGAAATAATTGTGGCTCAAAATAAATAGAACTAGAAAAACAAATAAGTAATTAAAAAGCAGAGGTATAAATAGAAAGGAACTGGTCCTTTAATATGATTTGGTCTTACAAAAGCCAGTTGATTTGTAGGCCTTCATTTTTTAAAGATATCAGATCTTTACTACTAAAATTGGAAAATATAGATACGATGAGTTGATAGTCCTTTCCACATATGTTCGCAAACATGGCTTATATCAAAACATTCCTAAATTAAGTTCCTTTGTTTCAAAGAAGCTGGTTCTTTATTTCGCAACAGAATCCTGATCTATTTAGTAAGCAATCCCTAATGAAGCCAGTACAGATCTTGATTAAAGAGGGCAAGAAAATTAATTAACTGAGGACAGTGACCCAGGATATTTATCAGGTATCACATTATGTCTTCAGACAACTGCTCCCATCAGAGCGATGGACTAGCCACAGAGACTTGCAGATACTGGTCTAAGCATTCCTCTTCTCCATGTGGCTCAGGGGTCCCCAGTGAAAGAACATACACTGAGGAAACACGCCATTTAAAAAAATCAAAACACTTTTAAGAGTCACTAGCTGCTACTTGCAGAGCTTTATAACATGGTGTTCTCTAAGTACATAATTTGATTCAACACATGATGAAAGGTTAATAGCCATGGGTTCCCCTACACTTGGTGTCCTGGGTTCAGCAGTAGCAGTCATTTTTCTCCTTCTTAGCAGCTGGTGCAGTGCTGTGCTTTTGACTTTCAGCCTG
>JANRGW010050351.1:4348-19649 GCA_024733675.1 Psilopsiagon aymara | reverse complement strand
GGATCAACCAACAGGGCTGGCCCAGCCCAGTCAGAACTTTTACATACTGTAGAAGGGGACAAAGTTCCTGTGGCACAGATGAAGAATTTGCTGGGGAAGACAGTCTGGGTTATTCCTGCTTCAGGTAAAGGAAAACCCACTTGTGGGGTTGCTTTTGCTCAGGGACCCAGATATGCTTGGTGGGCAATGGGGGAAGATGGGGAAGTCCAATGTATACTTCAAGGGGATTTGGTTTTAGGGGAAAACAGCCCATGAACTCAATTGTATGCTGTTGCCTACTATGTAGCTCTTTTATATCCCAGCAACTAGATGCCTTCAGGTTATCAGCGACTAGCCGTGACTTCCCTCTGACAATAACCCCAACAAAGAATGAACTTTAATGAAACCAGACGAGTTCTGCGGTAAAGGAACGATCAGCATCAGCAGGCGGTGATCCAGCACTGCACACATCCTCTCCTGCTCTGAAAGACTGTTACAAGAGACGGAGCATGACATCATGGATCAGATGGACTCAGCAGCTTTATAGGGATAGGTCCATGCCCTAAGGACTGATCTCTCTCTCTCTCTCTGTGTGGATGTATGTATATATATATGCATATAGATAAGAGTGATGGTATCTTGAAAATGTAGGATATGAGCATGACCTGAATAGTATAGAATAAAGGGTGGATACTGTCCTGGGTTTAGCAGTAGCAGTCATTTTTCTCCTTCTTAGTAGATGGTGCAGTGCTGTGTTGCTTTGACTTTCAGCCTCAGAACAGCGCTGACAACACTGATGTTTTTAGCTGCTGCTCAGTAATATTAGGTCTGATCAAGGACTTTCTCAGTCTCATGCACTGCCAGGGAAGAGGGGAAGCCGGAAGGAAGCAGAGATATGACACCAGACCCAAACTAACAAAAGAGGTATTCCATACCACAGCAAGTCATGACCACTATATAAACTGGAGGCAGTTACCTGAAAGGGTTAGATCACTGCTCAGTCGGGCTGGGTATCAGCTGGTGGGTGGTGAGTGGTTGTATTCTCTTCCCTTGTTATTTCCCTTATTATAATTATTGGTGGTAGCAGTAGTGGTTTTGCATTATACCTTAATTACTGGACTGCTCTTATCTCAATCTGTGAGAGTTACATTCTTTCAGTTCTCTTCCCCATCCCTCTGGCAGAGGGGGAGAGGAAAATGGGGAGTGAGAGAGTGGCTGCATGGTACTGAGACACGGCTGGGCTTAAACTATGACAAAAGGCATCACAAAATAAGAAGTGTGTACCATCTATTAGTTCACAATAAGTTACACAAAAATCACAAGTCATAGAATAATACACTACTATCAGTGGGGCTCATTTAAATGCAACCAGGATTATATTAGAAACTCTGTCACAATATTATTCCATCACACTATACCGGCAGTAGAAACGGGAAGCAGGCAAAGAAATGCAGTACTTAATTGCTCAAAACATCGTAAACTTTGTATATTTTGCAAATAAAAACTTTAGTTGTCAGCATGTAACATCTTTGAATGTTTCCACACAGTTTTATCACTGCTTTTGAAAGATTTTACTTTGGCATGAAAGCACAGAGAGTTTATTTAATATGGTATTTCATATTCTTTCCTCCTGCTAATAAGATTTGTTGTGCTGATATTTTTTCCCCATTTTTTACTAAAAGCTGTTTAACATTGCTTGATTTCAGTGTAGTAAATACTGAATAATATCGATCCTGCAATACACCTCCATAGTTAGAAATACTTGAGCAAAATTCATCTAGTACCTTTTGCTAAAACCAGTATTCTCCCGGTCTCAGAAACATTGTCTCACACCAACCCTAACTGGCTTACAAGCCTGTTGCAAACTGGACTTCTGGATGGTCATTAAATTTCAGTAAGGAAAAGGTCCAGTTGCCTGAGTAACAACAAAAGTAAGGACTTTTTTAAAAAGAAATGTAGCTTCCAAATTATAAAATGTTAAGTTAAAACGTTGAGAAAAATATTTTAAAAAGATTGGTTAAATATACATTTCAATTAAATTTTATCTTTAATGCTTGCATTTCTTTGTTACTGTAGATAACCTTATCCAGCAACTTTTTAGAGTATAATTTACCTTTTCCTTTAGCAAAGGTTATAACAATATCTGTCAGCATTAGAGCAGCAATATTTAGACTTTGCTTCATGAAAATTACATAAGACTTTTCTGAACATGGCTGTCCTTTGTTCATTCCAGCAGATAAAAGAAAAGCTTCTAAATGAGAACAGGAAGCTACAGGCACCTGCTAGGAAATAAATAGATTCCAGTATTTATTAATATTCTGATTTTCTCATTGTTTGGCGTCCATCATGCTGAACACACCCACATTTAGAATTTCAGACTTCAGCTTTTTGAAAAGGTAGGATTACATGACAGTGTTGAAAGCAAACCTATATTCTGTATACTTACAGTTTAGCTCTTAGATAAGAAGCTTTCACTTTTTCTCAGACTTCAATTACTTCACTATTAATTTAGTGTTTCTAACGCACTCTTTATGGAAAGTGTTTGCTCATTCCTCCTTATTCACTAGGTGTTCATATTCATTAGGTATTGCTACCATGTGCTTAACTTTTTCCCATCACTGTACAGAAAATTAAACCAAGTTATGAATTATGAAACTGTAAAATGTATACATACATTTTAAATCAATGTGCTTCTGTGGATGATTTAATTTTCCTATTACATCTCTGTTTAATGATAGCATCAAAAGCTTGGTACTGACTGTGATAGTCAAGTGGTACAGTGTTAGAGGGCTGTTAGCATTATCTGGAGACCAGTTCCTTAATCCCCTTTTTTGAGACTGAAATCTTGTAATTTCAGACAGCACGTGGTTTCAAAGGGCAGACCAATTTTTATAAAGACACAGGGAATGCTCCTGCACAGTGGTTGTGAGAAAACATCTGTTTATGTATCTTGCTTGTAAAGCAAATATGCAGTGATGAATTCCTTTTATCATTTTCAACATGCCTTGGATTTATCCAGAAAAGCCCTCTGATAAAGGGGAAATATATCACAGTGTCACCTCCAGTACATGAGTGTGCACACAGCTGTTTCCTTGGGAAACAAGATCACCATCTCCCTCTCATCTTTCATCTCTCCCATATGTCATTCTAGAAATCAAAAGAGGTTGTCACAAAAAAGCTATCTTGAACATCTGCTTTTTCAGCAATAAAAGCTTTAGGCTAGTCTCCTGAATGAAAGGATTCCACAAGCCTGAATTTCCATACATATGATTAAATTTTACAATGATACACATATGAAATAGCTACCTATACTTAGAGATGTGGCATCTCTGTGGCACTGTGGAGAAAAGCTGAGGGTTTCAAGCAGAAACAAGTGGATCTAAAAGACTTTAGGCATTTTATGAGCAGTGACTAAGCATACTTGTAGGATATTGCATCCCTGCCTGTGGCAGAAGGGTTGGAGCTATATGATCTTTAAGGTCACTTCCAAGCCAAATCATTTAATGAGTCCATGATTCTGTGAAGAGCTTCCTTTTACTGTCTTTAAAAAGCTGTGACCATGGCATACAATTTTTAAAAAACATTAATGTACAGTTAATGGCACTTACTCATGGCCTTCAGTTTGGCTGGGGGCTTTTCAGGAAAGATTAAAGGCTTTAGCATACCCATTCATTCTTTTGCAAAGCCTTCATGAGAAAGCTTCAGGTCACACAGCTTAAATAGTTTATGTAAAATAAATCTATACAAGGGGACTTCATAAAGTTAGCAATTTAGTATTTATAAAAATATCCAGACAGTTTTTCGTTGTTTCTACCTCACTCCCACTCCAACATTGATTTCTCCTGCATGGCCGAACTTGTGTTATGTATTGAAGTGTTCCAAGGAGTCTTCTAAGAAAGGTTAAATTTCCTAAAATGTATACATGGTTTTCAGAAGAAACAGAGGTGAAAAATGCTGCAATCAGCCATTTTGAGAAGTGCCTTTCTTTGGCACCCTTTGCCACAGAGAAGGAATGTTGCTTCCATGGAGTGCTGTCTTCCAGTATTCTAGGGCAGACTGACATGGGTACCAACTGAGACCATCACGTACCCTCTAGGGTAATGAATCCTGGCTGCACTGCAGTGCTCTAAGGCACACTTCTATTGCTTATCTTACATACGGTGTATGTATTCCATACTAAATGTACACTTGATACAAGAATGGAAATGTGTGAAATATGTAGGTGGGAAGCTATCAAAACAGGAAACAGGTGTCAAAGTTGCACTACTGTTAACATTTAAAATCTACTCATTTTCTTATGATATAATCGCTTTTAGCAAGCTCCAACTTTGAAACATTACAACAGAATTTTAAAAGTGAAAATTAATTTTTTACCTGCTTTGTCAGTTTTCTAACCTGATCTATTAAATTCCTTGCAAAATTAATTAAGATATAGAATTTAAGCCTGATTAACAAATACCAATTTTATTAATAAAATCCTTGGTTTTAATTGTTAAATAGGAAAGAAAATTAAATGCATAGCAGGAAACAATCTCCTTTCATGGTCTAACCCACTGGTTTATTATATTAATTTTAGACTAATTGTACTTGACTTTTGCTCTAATAACTGCTGTAAAACTTGGAGAAATTAGTGTATTTATGCTAATACCTAATACAGTGACCCTGTCTATTTATTTATTTATAAATTAACCTATTTGCTCCAGCCTTTATCTTTTCATTCCTTCATCCAACTTTAGGTATTTTTCCTACATGGACAAAATTATAAATTCTAGACACAGATCAAAGTGTAAACATCATAAAAACTCTTAAAAAATAGACTTAAATACAGCTTAAATAATACATATAATTTCCCCTACTCCAAGAAAAAAAAAAAATTACTTAATACATATAGGTAATTTGCACTCAATAGATATAGTTGAAGAGTTGTATTTTTCTAGAAATCAGCTGAACCATTAGTAAAAAAAAAAAAATGTATCCTTTATATTAAAATTAATTTTCTTCACTGTTAAGGCTAAACACAGAATTCTCTGTGAGAGATCATGAATGTTTTTTATTTGTGTGAACCGTGTATTTATTCTTTGCAGGCATTCATTTATTCCAGATGTGCACAGAGCACAGAGATAGCTTTCCCTGATGTGTCTGGAAATTCACCCTTAGATTGAGCCCTGCAGTATTGGATACAGTGATTTAGAAATGCACACTAGGCAACAGAGCTAAGCCCAACCTAAACAGGCATGTCTGCATGACTAGATGGTTAGTGGCTCTTAGCACTAAGCTTCAAGCTTTAGTACTAGGGAAGTGCAATTTAACAACTCTTGAACGATATCAGACATTGTGTGAGCACTCTGGAGCTGATATTTTACCTCATCCTGTAGTACTGGTGCAGGAGTACCTGACATGCACTACATGGTTGCAGGCTTGGTGCACTGCAAGAATCCAGCCATGCTCCCAGTAAAGACTTGGCTGTGTATGACCCAAGTATTTTCCGTTCAGCATGTCTCACATTTTCCTTGCAGCTTACAGTGTAACCACAAGACAAGCTTGTCTTAAGCTACCGTGTAGCTGAAATACAATGGAGAGTATATAAAGCCAAGACTCAAGTACGCAGCTATGAGTAACAATTAGACCCTAATGACTTCGTATCTCTGCTTCTGCATCTCCACATATAATAGACTAACTAATGAGTTCCTCTTGGTGCCTCACAGCCAGCTCCTCTAGCAAAGCAGAGCTGTTTGTCTCCAGTAAAAATGCAAAAGTGCCACAAAGTGTCAAATCTATGACAAAGAAGATAACTTTTCTATGAGATATGTAAAACATATGCAGACAAATAAAACCTACCAAAAACGATCCAAAGATGATTCTTTAATCATCCTGATGTACTCCTCTGAGGAAAACCAAGAATAAACTGCCTTTAAACTGGCTTTATTATTTTTCATCATCTATGGAATTTACTGTCATCTGAGTTTCTCTCATTTCTCTTGAGGATTCAGACATATGTGAATGCCTTTCTTCTCTTCCAGGGAGATAGGATATTGCTTTCCCTTAAGATTCTGCACCAATTTTCTCCTATGTTAGCTAAACTTGATCACAGAATGGTTTGGGTTTGAAAGGAACCTTAAAGATCATTCAGTTCCAACCGTCCTGCCATGGACAGGGACACCTTCCACTAGACCAGGTTTAATATTGGTGTTCCTCTCCAGGGAAACTTTTGTAAAAGTGAAAGATTCATGCAATCTGAACAGAAATCAGAGTATTAACTGATGTTCTTCTTTGATTGTAACTTCATTCATTTCAGCAGAAAACATGTCACTACTTATATTACTGGGTTTAGCCTAAAATAAAGTCAACAAATTCTCATTTTTACTATGCAATATCCAGGAGTTAAAACAAACAAAAAAGCCCAAACCAACTAAAACCCCACAAGACTTGCTAATTATACACAGAAATCACGACTACCTTTTGGTTTGCAATAGTTTGGATATGACCATGTAAGATGTTACCTTCGTAGCAGTGATTTCAGTAAGTAGAATTTAGTATATACTATATTGAAAGTGAACAGTACTATCAAATGCATAATCAGTTTAATGCCTACTATGACCACAATTTGCTCTATATCCATTTAACACAGGAGATATTTCAATCAGTTAATAGGCTTTATCTAGCTCTGAATTCCGTGATCTAATATTTATGGAAATGTTGCTTTTATCTTTAATTTTTCCTTTTTTTAAAAAAAAATAAACAAACAAAACAAACCCACTATCACATCCAGTAATTATTCCAAAACCTATTTTAAAGCTCTATGCTTAAAAAAAAAAAAAACACAAAAAAAAAAAACAAACAAAAAACCAAACAAAAAAAAAGGCACCAGGTTGCAATTTGTATTTGTTAAAATGAAAAATATCTCCTGGTTATCCTTTTGATGAAACCAGCCATCAGAGAAATTAGCATGAAAGGCTAGTTCATGCAGAGAGGAATGTATAAATGAACAATAAATTATACAGCAAATAAAAGACATCATTTATATTTATTATGAGCCTGATTCTGAATGCTCTTATTCATCACCATATCCCTATTGAAATCTAATGGTTAACAGAAATATAGGAATTATCATATTGGATGAGATCCAGGCTATGTTATTCCCTCTTTGTAAATGGCTGTTTCACATAGCCATGTAAGATGCAAACAGCAAGAACCTGAGGAACAGGCTTTTAAAAGAAAAAACAACTGACACAAGCAAAAAAAAAAAAAAAAAAAAAAAAAAAAATCCAAAAAAACCCCAACCAAACAAAAAAACCCACACTCCCAAAAAAAACCCAAAACAACAAAAAACCAACAAAACCCAATCAATATGGGCTTTGCTCTGATCTCTAAAGAGACTGCCTTTTACCCCAATAGATAAAATGTACTGTGACTTCTAAAATGGGAGAAGGTTACGAAAGCTCCAGATGTTCCTTATGGTCACAGAAAAACCCAGATCTTTCTGAACCTTGAGCCTGATCCAAAGTCTACTGCACTCAATGAAAGGTCTTCCAGCTTACTTTTGGAGTGCGCAGCCAGTCTGTGCCACAAGGCATACCAGACTTCCACTCTTTTGATGGATCACAAGTTTGCAGCCCATCACATCTTTTTTCCAGAGCTTTCCTTAGCTTTTCTTTCTATGAAACAAAAAAAAGTTCTTATGTGGGGAAAAGAAATAGTGCGCACTCAGGACTTGCAGTTATGAGGCTGGGAGAGAGCAAGAACACTCACCTAGACCCAAGCAAATCTGGGAGTACTTCCAACCTATAAATTTAGATATAATTACCCTAATTTAGCAATCTCTAGATTACAGTGAGGAGACTTGTGTTGGGAGTAAGCTTCATTGCATTTTTAGGTAGACAAAACAAAGTAGTATGTGTTATACCTACACCTCCCTTGTGTAGATGTACCGTCAGCTATCTTTTGGCTCCATCCTCATTAGTAAGCAAGATACAGCTACAAAATGTGCTGACAGCTTATGTAGATGGTCTTGAATTATTGATCAGGATCTAAATTGCGCCTGATGGAAACTGGAGGAAAAGCCTAAATACGTAAAGGGCATAAGCTTAAGTGTGGAATGGAGCTGCCTAAACACTCTGTAAAACCAGCGCTTTCCACAGTCAGGAAAAAAGAAGAGGACCATGGCGGCTAGCTTCATAAATGTTGGAGGACAGCTGATTTCCACTTTCTAAGGGTGTCATATCAATGTCAAGATCCAGATTAATATTAATGTCTGTAGCTTGTACAGTTTTGTAGCACAAGAGCAGAGAATCTCACTGGAAAGGACTGGTTTAGCTTGGGTAATATCTACTAGGCTATACTAAGAATTCTGTACTCAGTCTACTCAGATAACTGTTGTATATAGGCTGAACCTCTACAGATTTTAGCTTTATAAACTCTTGCCCTGGGCAATTAATTACATCTTGATCCAGCTCCAGTTATCAAGCCTTAGAGGATACTCAATCTATTTGTTAACCAGGTATTTCTAACATATATCATTGTGGACCAAATTCCATGAAAATTTATTTTTGCATAAATGATTTGTTTATCCATTTTATTCAGAAAAATCAATTAAAAACCCCACAAAAAACCCAAAAGAACAAACCCAAACTATTATAATCCTTACCTTCTGAGCATTACATAGGCAAATATTTGAAGACACTGTTTTCAGTTTTAAAAGAGGTTTGCGATGTTTCACTCAAGTTACAGCTGACTTCCTCAGAGAACTAAACTCAGAAATGCGTTATTCTGAAAGCAGAGGCAAACAACCTAACAAATCCCCTGTTGGCATGGCAATGCAATTCCTGAAACTAATTCAGATCTTTGTTAATGACAACAAAATATTATTTTTGAAAAATGCTCTAGTGAAACATTATTTCCTGGAATCATAGAATAGTTAGGGTTGGAAAGGACTTAAGATCATCTAGTTCCAACGCCCCCCCTCTAAACCATATCACCCAAGTCTATGTCCAACCAGGCACTGAACACCGCCAGGGATGGAGCATTCACAACTTCCCTGGGCATTCACAACTTCTTATTTTGGGGTGGGCATTTGAGGGGATGGAAGGTGTGTTTGTTTGTTTGTTTTTTACAAATCATATTAAACAATTCTGTTTCAAAGCAGTCTGGTTTCTCTGGCTCAGTGTTGATACAACCTCTTTTCACTCTTTTGTACCATAGTTTGACTGTATTCCCACCTTGATGTTTACCATTGCTCCTGAAAACTGCTATTACAGGCAGATCTCAGTGTGCAAGGTACTTAACACTCTCAGCTTCTAATCAGAGAGAGTCACTAAATAAGATGACTGGAAAAAGATATAGAAGCACTAGGGATTATGAGCTCCTTTTTCTTTAGTATTTATCCATGTCAGAAAGAAAAACAGGTAAGGGTAATATTTTAGAAATCATCATACAACAGTATAGCTGCTGAACAGACAGACATGGTCACAGCTCCAGCTAAAAATCATAAAGACCATGATTTCAGTGAAACTGTCAAAGGAAAAATATAGTTTGAGTTGTATTTGATATGTGCTCATCAAAAATATGTAGGACTTTTAAAAAAATTACAGAAAAGCCCTTCCAGTGCTGTGGATAAGCAACAAGAAAACAATTTTTGAAAGCATGGGGGAATATGATCATTACCATCTGAACCAAAAACTTAGGGAACTCCTGTACATATCCATTCTTCTTTAGATATGAAAGTCCTACCTTCCTGACTATAACCACTAGTTCTGCTGATAATTTTATAGAAAACAGACTTGTTTCATACTACCCAAACCCCACTTTCAGCTGTTTTAGCCCTGTCAATTTCCTGGCCTAGAAAGCAAAGAGGCAGAGTCAGTCCCAAATTCAAAGAACTCTTACAGGCTTAAACACTGGAAAAAAGGAGAGGAAAAACAAAGTGCAGAAAGGCAGAACAATTTATCCAAATTCAAACAGCAAGTAAATGGAGAAACTTGCAACAGATGCTACGACACCCAAGAGAAGCAATCAAGAAAGGTTCCAGCTCTCATTCTTGCCTGTGATACAAGATACCCTGCAATTCAGCAACAAAACAAAGCCACCCTCATAGAATCATAGAATACTTAGGGATGGAAAGGACCTTAAGATCATCTAGTTCTAACCCTCTGCCATGGGCAGGGACACCTCCCACTAAACCATGCCACCCAAGGCTATGTCCAACCTGGCCCTGAAAACCGCCTGCGAGGGAGCATTCACAGCTTCCCTGGGCAACCCATTCCATTGCCTCACCACCCTTATAATAAAGAATTTCTTCCTCATATCCAGTCTAAATTTCCCCTGTTTAAGTTTGAACCCATTACTCCTTGACCTCTCACTACTGCATTCCAGGAGAATCCATTCCAAGATTTTGCCAGGCACAGAGGTGAGGCTGACTGCTCTGTAGTTCCCCAGCTCATCCATTTTCCCCTTCTTGAAAATGGGGGTTATATTTCCCTTTTTCCAGTCGTCGGAAACTTCACCTGACTGCCATGATTTTTCAAATAAGAAGGACAGTGGCTTAGCAACTTCATTTGCCAGCTCCTTCAGGACCCGTGGATGGATTTCATCATGTCCCATGGACTTGTATATATTCAGGTTCTTAAGAAGGTCTCGAACCAGATCCTCTGCTACAGTGGGCCCAGGGTCTTCATTCTCACATTCCCTGCATCTGCCTTCCAAGACTTGGGTCCCTAGCTTCCTGGATAACATCCCTGTATTCTTCCCAGGCCACCTGTCCTTGATTCCACCTTTTATAAGCCTCTTTTTTCCCTCTTGAAGTTTCCTCAGCAGCTCCTTATCCATCCATGGAGGTCTCCTGGCCCTCCTGATGCACTTCCTTCTAATTGGGATGTATTGCTCCTGAGCATGCAGCAGGTGATCCTTGAATATTAACCAAGAGTCTTGGGCCCCCTGCCCTCTAGGGCTATAGCCCATGGCATCCTACTGAGCAAGTTCCTGAAGAGGCCAAAGTCTGCTCTCTTGACATCCAGGACAGTGAGCTTGCTGCACGCTCTTCTCACTGTCCTGAGGATCTCGAATTCGATCCCCACAATAATGTCTTCCACCGCTCTTCTCCCTTTAACCCTGACCCACAAACTCTCTGTCAACTGCTCACCTGTCCCCAGACAGAGTTCCATACTCTCCAGCCTACCCCTAACGTAAATAGCAACTCCTCCTCCCCGTCTACCAGGTCTATCTTTCCTAAAGAGCCTTCCATTCCAACACACCAGTCATAGAAGCCATCCCACCATGTTTCTGTTTTGCCTATGATATCACACCCCCATAAACATGCACACATCTCTAATTCCTCTTGTTTGTTCCCCATGCTTTTGTATTTGTATAGAGGAATCTGAGCCGAGTATCAGTTGAAGCCTGCTCACCGGCTGGAGTAGATGAAATATCTCTACATTGCTCCGAATGCTTAGTGTCAGTGCTGGCAAGTGACTGGGTGTGTTGGGATGGAACGATGCTCCCCTCCTCAACACATCTAGTTTAAAACCTCCTTGACCAGTCTGGCAAGCCTCCTACCAAATCCACTCTTCCCTTGCTTTGTCAGACCAGCTCCACCAGACCCCAATAGACCCAGACTACTAAATACCACGTTCAAGGTACCCAAACCCATGACTCTAGCACCACCCTTCTAACCATTTATTAACCTGGCCAATCCTCCTTGCCTTTTTAGGGTCCTGCTCTGTATCCTGGAGAATTGAGGAAAAGACAATCTGAGCTCTAGAGCCCCTGAGCACCACTCTGAGAGCTCTATAGTCCTCCTTTATGTTCTCCAGGCTACTACTATTTATATCAGTAGCACCCACATGGATCACTAGAAGCGGGTAATAGTCAGTGCAATGGTTCTGACCATTTGATAGCTAATAATCATTACACAATAAACATTTCTAGTGTTTGAAAGTGTTTCCAAATGACCCTTAGAAAAGCATTAATGGCCTTATACTTACAACTTCCCTGAAAGGCATGCAATTGGGAAATTATTTGTATATATAAGCAAGAAACTGATTTTGGTTGGTTCCATGCCCATGTCATAGATAACATTATTCCACTTCAACCATGCAAATACTAAAAATGTCTTTGACATGTTGCAGTTTAATATGTTTATCTGTTTAATTTTCACTAATGCTTCCACTGGAAATAAAACTCCATGAGACTAACTTTGCCATTAAGAAGATGCTGAGATTTTCTCTGAATAGTTCATATCGATTGTTTTGTGGTTTTATCAATCACATCATCACAAATCAGAGTACTAACAAATTTCTTCCTCATGCACGCACCATTTTAGGAATGACTTCAATAGGAGTTTTGGCAATCTAAGTACTGCAATTTGGAGACTAAGTCATGCTGGAGCATTGACATCTAATTTAAGGAATAAGTTCTCTAACTACTTCTCTGGCTTCTCTTTGTATTGGACATGATTTTTCTGATGTAAGTTTTTTTTTTCTTTGATGCTTTTAGGAATGCACTTTCATAAAGCTAACTTTCCATCATTTGTATTTACCCTGTGTTCCACTGTTACTGAGATTCAGTTCAGAACTAAGGTTAGAAACAATACACAGAGTGAAAGACAGGCAGCAATAAGAAAGAGTAGAAAAAGCCCATTCCCTGGAACTCAAGTCTCTCTCCTTCAAAGGTAAAATCATATCCTTTTAAAAATGTTGTTTCATGCAGGAAGTTATCACATTTTGAAAACTGGATTCAATATGCTATTCATACTTAATTAGCTCTGGTTTTGATTGTTTTATAGGTCCTTTTCCTCCCTATATGTGCAAGTATATTTCAGCTGTTTAAAAAGGGTTTTAGACTCCTAATTTTATTGTATAAGAAATAACTGCTTGATCTTACCATCATTCCATCATGCTTCTGACTTAGACTGAATTGCATCAAAGCAATGAAAATTTGATTCCAGACAGATTTCCCATCACACCTTAACTTTTAAGGAAAGGAACTCTCACAATAAAGGACAAGATGAAAAAGATGCAAAATTTATATGAACATTTAAAAGATGATAAAAATATGCAAAACTCATTTCTGTAATGTACAAAATTCAACCTTACATTGTAAAGAAAATAAGGTGTGTCTACAAATCAGTCTAAGTTTGTCCTTGTACTTCTTGCACTTCTTTGCTCTCCCAGCTATTGCCACTTAGATACATCACACAATCTGCAATTACTTACACCAATGCTACTGGGAATCCAGAAGAAAAATACAGGCACTGGACACTTTCAATAGCCAGACCTTATAAAGAGCTGAGCAGAAGGACTAAAGAACAGAAAGTTCCCAGCTCCCTCTGCACGATATTTTCCTTTTACTGCTATTCAATTTTTGTTTTCTTACATTCCATTTTATTTGAATTTAATTTTAAAGCCTGGTTCTGAAAAATGCCAAGGAGAAATTCTATACTTGTCAAGAGTGAATGTATTTGTCTAAGCATAAAAATAACAAGACTATTCAGAGATACCATGACTATGTATAAACATGCATTTCTCACTTCTTCAAATATAAAGTATTTTTTTAAAAAAGGCTTTGAAAAACATAACCTGTGAGCACTGAGATTATAGCAGCTTCTACCTGTTAGACAGAAAGGAGGACACAAATGGCTGCATAATTTCAGTCTCTAAAGGAGCTGTTGCTACTCACCACCAGAGACACAATGTTGGAACAGATGGGCTACTGGTTAAATCTCTTTCTACTTGCATTTTTTTGTCTAATTTGATTCAACAACTTGAAGTCCCGGTTTTCCATCTACTGCTAAAACTGGTGAGGTTTCTGTGTGAATATATTGATGTTTGTTCAATTATTTTTTTCTTATTTGAAATGGTTTCTGCATTGCCAGGATCCTGACCATTTCTCAATGATCAGGAGGGAACACTTCTATAACCTTTCTTCACTTCATGTTAGCAAGAGATAGGCAGCACACAAAACTATATCACTAATGGTACTGTATGGGTGGTGTTTTTCTATGAAACCATGGATGTGGTCAACTTTTTCTGCTTCAGCTCAGTTCAGTTAGAAGCAAAGAATGAAACTTTATGAACATTAATCCCCATAAAGTTAGTGAAAACAGAATGGAAAACCACAGGGGATGCACCATGCTGGCATCAGTCCAGGCAAAGAAAAGCAAACAGTGTATTCATGATGAATGAGACATTGAAAATTACACAGGGAATAAGGGACAAAAAGATCACACCTAGTAGATATGGAAACTCCATCTGTGGCAATGAAAGACATACAGATGAGGCAGAACACACCCTAACAATAAAGAAGATAAAAGAACACAAGCAGGGTTTTGAGAAGCAACTAAGAAAAATCTATTCTGAGAAGGACATAAAAGCTTTATGAAACCTTCTAATATCCATTTGCTTTGACTCAGATATATGTTTGGGGGGTTTTCTTCGAGCTTATAGGCTTGTTTTAAATCAGATCCTACTTTAACAATGCAAAGCAAGTCTGGGCTACTGAAAAACGTTTTCCTCATAACCCTTGCTAACACACGCATAAAAAGTGACCTACTGGTAAACATTATTCTGGTAAGTCTGGTATGAGAATTACAGATAGACTGATTCAGCTTACAATATGCTCTAGCAAACGATAAAATGCAAATAGTTTAACAGTTTAAGGCACAGAAACTGCATTTTGAAACCTTTCATTGAAAAGAGACTAACATTTTAGCATCTAAGATTACCAAGAGTACAACAAGAACACCTAGTACTGTAATATAGCCGGGATTCCTACAGTAGAAAAATAGAAGCTGCTGACGGAATTAATCTTTCCACACAAGCAGAAACAGTATTTATACTAGTGGCTACATATCTGTAATAAAGCTATTAATTCAATGTGGTTAGTAACAGTAGGATACTCCTACAGTATTACTCTAAAATAAGCAAGGCTTGAGTGGAGATGAATTGTGGCACAGTTATAGGAAGGCTTAGTTTACCACAGAGAATTATTAAGTAAATATAGCTCTTAAAACTAACAAGTTGCTTCCTGATGATCTCTGTCTAGCCTTCCAAAAACTTAATCAAGAACCCCAGAGTATCTTTTTATTGGATGGAGAAAGAATATGATTGTATTCCTCAGCTTGCAGCCCAGAAAGCCAACTGTACCCTGGGCTGCATTAGAAGGAGTGTGACCAGCAGGTTGAAGGAGGCGATGCTGCCCCTCTACTCTGCTCTCGTGAGACCTCACTTGGAGTATTGTGCACAGTACTGTGTCCTCGACATAAGAAGGACTTGGGTGGTGTGGTCAGAGCATTTGCCGGTAAAGACTGAGGAAAAGAAGTCATTAAGAACCT
>JANRGW010050349.1:0-12791 GCA_024733675.1 Psilopsiagon aymara | reverse complement strand
AAAACATTGGTGTTATCAGTGCTGTTCCCAGGCCGAAAGTCAAAAACACAGCACTGCACCAGCTACTGAGAAGGAGAGAAACGACTCCTACTGCTGAACCCAGGACATTTGATAAAGAAATTATTTGTCTTGGCCTTTCACAAAAGATTTTCTCTTTCACTAAGCTAAATACAGCAGCTGTGTTCTGCTTCATTTTAAGACATTTGTGAAGTCATGAAATCGAGAATTTCAATTATACCGTGTTTTTCCAAGCTAAGTTTGTAATTCTTGTGGTTATAGAGAAAGCTAGATCTTTTTTCCAAGGTTTGTATTTGTAGTGTCGACAGACCATACGAATTATAAAATTTCATGTTGATTTTCTGAAGCATAGGGAATTCTCCAGGGTTAGTTAGCCCTCCAAATTGCTCTTCATAATTCGATTCCTTGGCAGACGTTTCACCACACCACTCCAAATTAATTACCCCATAACACAGAAGGAAAAATGTAATTTTCAGAAGCTGCATTCAAAAATAATGTACCCAGATGCTATTAGCCTGGAATCAATTTAGGTATCTGTTAACCACAGAGTGATGCACAAACCTGTGCTAAGTGCACATATAACTGCAACTGATGGGACCACTTAAGACTGTCATTTGAACAAACTCCAGGCTCAGGATTTTAACATTACTTGAGAAACTGAAGTTTTACTTGTATTGTTCAGTACCTTGTCTCTTGTATTGAGAGTACCAGAACATTAAACATTTTTATAGTGCTCTGCATGAGAGTTAGCTGTACATTAAAGTTATGAAATTACTCTGCACCACTCCTTCCCCCTTACTTTTTTAAAGATTCTAAATTCAACTATAATGCTGTTTTGCCCCCCAGATAGAAACAAACCCTACAGCGAAAAAGCAGTGCAATCACAGGATAAAATGCTCACCAGTTACATTATCATGTACCTAAAGAAGGATAAATACAAATGGAAGTAAATAATTTACTCAGAGACTAAATTGCTTTTTGTGAAACTGAGTGTACAAGTAGCAATTGACCAGTTTCAATGTGTCTGATTATATGGCATTTTTGTCATTATATTTTGTCCTGATATAGGTATATCATGCAGAAAACTCAAATATAGATTACATTTAAGTATTGATTACATTACTGTAAGAGTCTTTCAAACAGGAAAATAAACACCACATGAATTGTCAGCTCCGTATGAACTTGTGGGCACTTTTCAGCAAAACCTGTCAATAAAGAACTCTACTGTTACAAAAAAAAAAGACTAAAAACTAAACTAAAAAAATACCACTTCCTATACACCAAAGACCTCCTCACTAATCAGAGGAGAATAGGCCAACCTTTTTCTTAGAAGGTTAAAAGCCCAAGTAGCACTAATTTTAAATTACTGAGGACTTTTTTTTTTTTTCTGGTCAATTTCCTGAAAAATACATATGGAAACTTGAAGAATACTTTTTTTTGTCCTTGTGCAATCTCATGATAATACACAGGTGCCAAACCATTTAAAAAAAGCTTTATTCTCCCTTAATGCAGTCCTGTCACCAGGAGCTCATTCAAGAGATGCAGCATATGTAGCTGAGCTAGACTCCTGCCTTGCCCAGTTAAAAAGTCTGCCAGTGAAGCTGCCCTTTGGCAGGTTCTTTTCCCCTACCAGAATACAAATTCTTTTCCTTCAGATTTGCTTCTTCCATTAAATGAGTAATCCTTCCATCCACATCACTTATTTACTTTCTAAGAGGTTCCAAAAACCGTTCAATACTTAAAATTTGTGTTTTTTGAAAGTCACTTGTACTTTGACAGGCACAGTTAAGAACTGTAGTTGCCAGGGAGCAAGCAATCTGGTTACATCTTCCTGTGCGAGATTAGAAGTACCTCAGAGTTTCCTTTTTAAATAAACTGCACTAAGAATGCTATTAGCTCACTGTTTTGTGGCAGCAAGCTATTTAGTGGATTTTAGTGGATTTAGTGGATTTTTTCAGTACAACACCATGCCTACTGGCACCAAGAGTTAATCCTAATACGGAGTTTTGATGAACTGTATACTAGTTCTGTATTAGTGAGGATTGCTTATTAGAAAACAGAGTTAGTATATAACACAGCTCATTTCATAACTCCTGCTTTCTTTTCACATTCAAATCTCAGCTGAGAAGATAGACTAATACTAGTATTACCATATAACTATATTTTTTCAGTAAAGTTGAAGATGGAACTGTTGGAACAAGTCCACAGGAGGGCCACAAGGATGATCAGGGGGCTGGAGCACCTCCTGTATGAAGACAGAGAAAGCTAGGGCTGTTCAGCCTGGAGAAGAGGCAGCTACATGAAGACCTCATAGCAGCCTTCCAGTATCTGAAGGGGGCCTATAGGGGTGCCGGGGAGGGACTCTTCATTAGGGACTGTCATAGCAGGACAAGGCGCAACGAGTTAAAACTTAAACAGGGGAAGTTTAGATTAGATATAAGGAAGAAGTTCTCTGTGAGGGTGGTGAGGCACTGGAATGGGTTGCTCAGGGAAGTTGTGAATGCCCCATCGCTGGTGATGTTCAAGGCCAGGTTGGACAGAGCCTTGGGTGATATGGTTTAGTGTGAGGTGTCTCTGCCCACAGCAGGGGGGGTGGAACTTAAGGTCCCTTCCAACCCTAACTATTCTACAATTCTATGACTCTATGATCTGCATTTTATGAACAAGTGAAAAGGAAAAGTCTTTGCTACATAGGCTAGGGTACTCAACTGTGCCATTTAGTTATCACCTACTATTAACTACATGTCAAAAAAAATTGTATCAAGTTTATATTTTTGTTAGTAGTAAAAAAGAAATACTAGGATTTTCTGGGAATTTACAGACACAGACATAAGGTTTTACCCATATTTAAAAGTTTACTGAAGTCCACATCCAATTTAGATGTTGCCCTAAGACTCCCAATGATGTTCTAGGAAGCTTGTCTTTGCATCACTATTTGATTTGTCCCTTTTCTTCAACTGCCTCTACAGGCAAACAGCCAGGAGGCTGAAACACTGATGCAATTTCTCCTTCTGTGGCTGGTATATGTGTACTTTAGTCCTATCTGAAGAAATCGAGTTTTCTCCATTTGATAGTTAAAGCTTTCCAACAAGATGGAAACAAGAATTATGGAAAACAGTTTCAAATGCATCTAAAAATAACCACTCAGATTTCAGTCACGATATACTTGAAAACTTTTTGATGTTATTTTCTAATGGAAAAGGCAGAAATTACCATTTCAAAAAGGTTAAGGGTTAAGACACTAGTTATTTCATTTGTTCAAAACTACTATTTTTATATTTATTCACATGCCAAAGTTACTCAGATGCATCTTTACTGCCACTTGTTCAAAAGTCTATGAGTAGTTACCTGGACTGTGTACTTCTGCTTCTTCCAAGTCTTTATTTAATAGATTTGACATTTCTAGAGAGTTCAATTCTTCTAGTGAATTTTCTTTTTCCTCCTCTTGATTGTGAAAGTTCTCTTCGTCCTCTGACTGAGAGTCCGATTTCCCCGATTCAAGGAAGATCTGACCTGCTACCACTCGAGTTCCTGTGGAATGGTCCTTTACCTGGTCCTCTGCAGATAAAGTCTGAAGGAAAGCAGCCACATAATTTAGACAATTAGAAACTGACCAGCAGCTGAAACCCCCACATTATTCTTGAAGATATTATTAAGACACTAGAGTTTAAACAGTAGCATAAAAAGTAAGTTGAGCTACCTCTATCAGCTCTCATTGACTCTACCCCTTTCAGTTCTTTGAAGAGAAAAAAAATATTCAAGCATAACACAGTATTATTTTTTATGATGCACAGAAGAAATTAATGACAGCAACAGTTACAGAACAGTTTACTATAGGAATCAAATTATAGTTCCCAATTTCAGAACTTTGCTCTCACTCCACAAGAAAAACAGAATGACTAGAAACTTATTTCCTCACCTTCGACTCCAGCGATTCATCTTGATTTCCCTCCTCATCTAGAAGAGATGTCGTAAGTCAGAAATGCTTTTCCATTAATTATTTTCTTAAAAATAAATTCAGCTATATTATTGTACCATGGTTCTAAGATATTCTAATGTACTAAGTTAACTAATGCACTTCCCAGTGACTATTAGTGTTGTCAGGAGCAATCAAAATTACATTAACACCACCCTATTTAACCACTGTTCTTTACAGAAAGCCAGTTCATTTTGCCTGACCAGCATATTCAAACCTTTATATAGAAAATCTCTCTCCACAACTGTGAGAAACTAGATTGTCTTTCAGATACCATTCAAAAGCTGCAGGCCTTGTTTAACTGTCATCTTTCTTATCTGAATGGGCTATGATATTTGATCAGAAAGACTGGAAAGAGAAAAAATGCTAAATAAAAAAGGAATGCTATCAGGCAAGGATGTAAAGGAATAGAGCAGAAAAGGAGGGAGAAGATAATCAGAAAAGCTTATTTATGACAGTTTTACCACTGGTTTGCAGAACTGTGTTTCATTTCCTTTTTTTCTGCAACTTAAATGGGCTACTCACTGTGCTTCAAACAATGTGGCTCATACACATCTTTACTGAAAGCCTCTAAATTTATCACTGCCAAAACATCACTATTTTCAGTCATCAGTACCTGATATTACCTTGCTTAGATAAACAACCATTCACCCACACACATTTGAAAGAAGGTGCTACAGACCTCCCTCCCTCTGGTATACAACTCACTTAAACCAAAATAAAAGCTTAAAGTATAAATAGACAACTAAGCAAATCTGCCACTAACTCCTACTACATTTAGAAACCCCCCTTCTGAGACTCTGAGATGCATAATGCCGAACAGCAGTGAAAGGCTGGAGACTTGCACTGTGGCTAGAAAAAAGTACTTAAACTGATAGAAGTTAGCACTCTGTACATGAAATACACCATTTTGTATGTTACAGTTAGCTATTAATCTATGATTCCATGATTAAAGATGAATACTGAATGCCAACAAAACTCGAAGTTTATAGAATTCTGCTAACTTTCGATAAGCATTTGGCAGCAAAGAAAACTTGCATACTTCTAATCCTCATGCAAATAAAGTGTCTTATCAGAGACAAATCATCTCTGAAGTGACAAACTACAGACATGACACTCTCAGTACATGTTCTGAAGACTATTACTGTAACAGTGCAACCATGTGTATTTGCAACGAAAGGGTTAATCTTGGAAGTCAGGTTCCAGAAAGTTATTTCCACGTTGTTATTTGAAATATAACCTTTGATTAGAAAACGTAAAAAGATGAGGATCAAATTCAAGCTAAAACAGCATAAAATAAAAATCAAGAAGAAACGCAAAGACTTACAAGTGAAGATGCAAAACTAAGGTGACAAGTTTGATAGTGCAACTGAGACAAAGAGATGATATTCTGTTGAACATAATGAAGAGTATGTAAAGCTCAGAAAGTTTGACTGCCAGCAGACACAAGATCACAAAGTATCTAGAACAGATGATGCTGGTAAGCAGCTGTAACCTACAGGTTCAAAAATGAACACATGTAGAGCCCTTCAGAAAAACTAGTGGAGACAGCAAAGGTCACTCCAGATGAAACAGGCCCTGCAAGTAGCAACCAAGACAGCATAAGAACACACAGTAATTTGAAAAAAAAAACCACCAAAAGCAGCACAAGGAAAAAACAAGGGAAAAACAGCTGCATTTTTGGCAAAGACCCACAGTGCTTACCAGTTTAAGGAACCTAACTGATAAGGGTGATTGTGATATGTCTGTGGAAGTTCTATCACTGAACTTCGTCACTTCAGATCACCATGTAACAGCTGTTTATTTAAATACAGTAAAAGTACATATGCATTTAGGGTATTTGCTGGTCCTTTGCATTTTGAAGCCATGAGACAAAGTCAAATTTACCTCGTTTCCCACAAATTACATGCTACTATCCAAAAACCAAATGTCACTCCTACAACTTCAACCTCCAGAGCTTGTCAAGAGATTCACATATGCTTCTGGAGTGGGAGAAAACTAAAACAGGGCTAACCTACCAAGTAACTTGTATGCTACTATTAATATATAGAAAGCACTTTCACAACATCTGTTAATGCAGCAACAAACATGTTATTTTTAACAGCTATACCAGCTAGGGTGTTTGATTTGGTCTGCTTAAAATCAACCTATGTGACTGACAGCACTAGACCATTCTAACTTTTTGGTAAAGGCTTTATTAACTGATTTCTATTTGTGGAAGGTTGACTTTACAAGAAATGACCACCCAAGGTCAAATATAAAGAGGGTATACCATCTATAGGCACTTATGAAAGAACATATGCAAAGAAAAGGATTTACTGTATTGAAAGGTTCAGAGACATCTGTGCAACATAAGCTAGAGCTCATTAAATGATTGCCCTTCCTCCTTGAAAATAAATAAACCTGTTTCATTTCTGTTGCATCATTTAAATCCTCTCTGAAGGAGCCAGCTTTGTTCCTTAGAAGTTGTACTTGAAGAACTGTCCAAAACAGTGGTTCCAAAACAGTACTAAAGCAGCGACAAAACTTTACTTTAACTTTTCTCAGCTCTCAGACTTCCTTCTAACTTAGGCAAACGAGGTTGCAGTGATGATCAACAATGTGACTAGAGGAACTAGAGCAGGGATCATTTATAGCCTTGTTATTTTGCAGAAGTGCTGACTAATACACACCGGCTACTCATAGAAGTGTGTCTACTTCTAAGAAACAGTTAAGAAAACTGTTCTGAAAGTGTTAATGAAAGATCTATGGAAGGTCATAGCTTGACCTAGGAACAGTTTACTAGTCAAAGCTCAACTACTGAACAAAGACACAGATGTTATGCTTGTACACCTGCTTCAGAGATTAAAGCTGATAGTTAAGTTTGGTTTTCCACAGTTACACTAAAAATAGTGACTTTTTTTAATTTTTTTTTTTTTTTTTTTTTTTTTTTTTAAGTTTCGGTCTGTTACCAAGGCTGCCCAATTCTATAACCCTCTTCTGAAAAGGCCAACTGGGATTAATCCTATCGTTTGTTAAATGAATTAGGGAGATGCAATAATATATTAAAAGCAAAAAGTAGGCAAAACCGCTTCTGGCTGAAATGGGCAGCTGCCAGCATCGTACAGAATGCTTCACTTACGTACAGTGCTGAGCTGTAGACACTGCTGGGTGCTTTCATGCCCACCTGGGATTCCAGAGAGCTAAACACTTATTTCATCTGTCCACCACTTCATATATATTTAAAATCAGCTTTAAAATTTATGCATTATTCCTCAATTAGAAATACCCATGTTCAGTCAATTTAAATATAGCAAAGTACTCTGGCAGTCTATGCTAGATGAAGAGATCCACCATATGCTGGATAAAGATCCTCTCATTTTGTGAAAATTACCATTTTCAAAAGAGCACTAGGAGAGAGGGGTAGAAACAAGAAGAGCTACACAGTGTGAATCAGCAAGAATGTCATTCACTTGAGAAAGCCCAACAGTTCCAAAGTTTTGCTGTATTAGAAAACCAAATCAACTGACAATCTATAAAGCTAAAGGACTGCTATTACCAGACAAAAAATACTATTAGTTTCAATGCTAGAATGGTCACCCACCTTTGGGAAGAAGCTACAAAGTTTTAAAGTGCAAGCTGTTGGCAATCTCCCAAAGTTCTGATGAATGCCCTATCACTGTAGTCAGTTTCCTTTCAGTTCTCACCAGTCTCTTCAGACTTCAAACACAATTACAACAAAGCAACTGGTAAGAGTCTGAAGTGATATACATCCTAGTGGGTGCACTAACCAACCCACTAGGGGTGCAGGAAGAAAATACCTTTTGTACCACAAATAAATAAAAACTTCTCTTAATAGTGCCCATTTCATTTATTTTCATATTTTCATATTTCTCATCTATCACACTTTTTTCATTTGTTTTTGTGCATGTTTTATGATGTACATAATAAGTCAGTACAGTAGTACACAGAAATTTTTATTAAGTTCAACATTGAAGATGCATGCTTAATTATTTTTTTTCTTTTACTGAGAGGGGGTATATAAACAAAAAAGGCTTGGCAACAACTGCTTTAGAGTATCCTTCAGAGATATTTCTGTGGTACTTTTAGTTATTTCTTTGAATGATCTTTTTCTGAAACTGACTAGTTAGACTTCAAAAGAGAATACGAAGCCTGTTTATCCTACTCTTGCAGGAAAAAAAAGAAGTCTTCAGAAAAATATTACCCGAAGTCGCTTCTCATGACCTTTTCAACTTTAAATTCAGCACAGAAACAGACTCCGTAGCATAGGCGCTATTCCTATTATGCACATATTCCTACTATGCACACACTCATTATGCATGTAGTGAGTTAAGCAAAATCCTTAAGTGGCATCTATTCAGCAAGACTTCAAATTTCAAATACCCTTGGCAGCAAGTAAATTTTCCCAGCTACAATCCGCGTATTCATTTTAGTGCACTTCATGTTTAAGATATAGGTCAACCTTCACACTGAATATAAATCTTTTTTTCCAGTCCCCTTGCAATTGCTGGATAACTATTTACAAAGCTTACTCTCCAGCAGTTTCTCTGTAGGAACTGAGATTCCTTGTCAGGCAACAAGTTTAGGGAACATATTTCATTTACGTAAAATCAGAAGGGTCAGGGACAGCCACTGAGCTGTGTCTTTTGACAGACCAGGTACAGAGCTTCCTACAAGGATGTGACTGTCCATTTGACCTACCAGCTAATGGGACAGTATGAAAACCTCTGCCTATCACTAAAGTTAACCATGGAAGGTGAAAGACAGTCACAGTGTGAATCACTTCTGCTTTCTTCAGGCAGAATGACGGAATTTCTACCACTCAGTCTGAGAAAAAGGGAGAAAAATAAAGAAGAATCAAACAGTATCAGCAATCAGGAAAAAATGAGAATTTTTTTCAAAGTTCTCAATGAACAATCAACAGAAGCAGCAGCAGGCCATTGCTGCTGTGAAAAGTAGAAGATAAGCAGCTTTATCTGCAACACACACAGTCACCATTTTTTTTGCTGCTTTTGATAATTGCCCATAGACTCCTTGATATTCTTTCCCCACGCCCAAGAGTGCAACTTCTGTATAATCTGTGTTAATATTGTAACTTTAAAATATAGTGCCCATTACTTTCGGCCTGAGTTTCCTTGCATTCACCGCCAGTTCTCTATAAGTTGGCTTAAGCAAAGTTTATGAGTACAGAGCTAGGGTTTAAAGCTATATATAAAAGACCTACTAGCAAAAAAAAAAAAAATAATTAAAAAAATCCTCATTAGAAAACATCTTCTGAAGTCAGAAAATGTAATACTTGAACCATTTTTACTCATCCTTCTTAAAACTCCTCCCTTCATCTTACTCACATTCTAGATGACTGTTTCCAAACCAGACATTAGGAATGAACAAGTGTTTAAGGAAGCATTTAACACACAGTCTCTAAGCTTGTACCAGACTGGAGAAAGTGGTTGTGTTTCTGTAGGAAATCAAAACACTGACAACGTGATGACTTCAGAATGATTCTTGAAAAAAATCTGAGCAAGAAAGATGCTTTTACTACAATTCGCTGCGAAAAGCTGGACTCTGTACACCTTCTCCTAATTAACTCTGGCTATTAATCAACAGTTTACCCCACAGTAGTGATTTAAGTTTGGCAACAGCTCATAATCCTTCATATACCATATCATGTGCTTTCTTGGGGCTACTAATCGTTATTAGTTCAATTGATTCTAAGCATACAGTTTTGAAAGGCTGAATTAAGTTCTTGGAACTTCATATTCACAGTTCTGTGATACTAGACAAACAGCCAAAAGAAGAATTGCACAGCATATGTGCACACCTGAACAGACCTTAATTGTGTCACCTAACATCCACACTTCACAAACACAGCAGATGACTCATCCAACATTGACCGTCTCATTTCACCTTAGCTTTTTTCTTTATGTACGCTATCTGCGAGAACATGGCATTAGAAGGCTAGGTACATCTCTCTGACTTTACAGAACTCTTATGTATCTTCTCCATACCTTGCCAAGAGTCTTGCTGTCTTGTAACAATACCTACAAAGCTCATGTAACTGTGCTTGATATCTGAACTACTTAATCTGAACTTCAGTAACATAACTTTAAATTTCAACTTCCTAATAATGAACCCCAAACCACACAACTTAGCTCTAAAGCCTTAAGTTACTTTCCCGAAATACCACTGACAGCCTAAAATCACATCCCCAGTAGCAGTGGATAAGGCTGTCTACTAAAGTAGTGGTTTCTGCCTTTAGAAACACTATATAAATAAATGCATGGCACATTCCCCCCACTCGCCGATGGTGGAAAGAAGGGTGTGGGAGGTAGGAACCCCAGGAAAGGAAGTAGGTGACAACACATGAGAAGCATACAAAAGCCATGCTGCATAACAACAAAAGAAACTGGAAAAAAGGTTTTATTGCGACATAATGCAGGCCCCAGAAATGCTCTCTATATATACGTGTAAGAAAACTGTTCTGGTAACACTAACATCAGCATTATCAGCTCCTCAGCAAGAAAATGTGTACTGGTAAGAAAAAAACCCAGAAAGTCTCATTTTGGTTTTGCACAGAGCACGCATTACAAAGTAGGCTTCTAACGAGCTGTTTAAAGGCAGAGGCCAAGCTAAACTATTGAACAGCACCCGGAAAACAGCAGGCACAAGGTGAGCTATGGGTCCGCTTCCCCGCGAGAGCCCGGCTATTGGCGGCCAAGCAGCTGACAAGAGCCCAGCTCCCTTCCTCCCCTCCGCCGCTTCAGCGCCATGGCCAGGACAGAACGGATCCCTCACACCCCAAAGCCCCAGCGAAGCCACAGGGGACCCCTCCCCCCCACTGTCACCACCTCCGCGCCCCAGCGGCGGCACCACGACCCCCACAGACCGCACGGCAGCGCGCACCCGGCTCCCCCGCAGCAGGCCACGGGGGGCGAGGCCAACGCACCGCCCAGGCCAAGCGGGGCGCGGAAAGCCGGAACCCCGATACTCACCGGCGGCGGCCAGCCCCGCGACCCAAAGCACCACGAGGCACAACAGCAGCAAGAGGCGCGCCCGCTGCCCCATCCCGCCGGGCTCCAGAAGGGCCACCGACGCCGAGGGGCCCTGGCTCCGGCCTCCCCGCCCCGCCCCGCCCCGCGCTCCGCAGCACCAATCCGCCGGCCGCGATGACGAACAGCCACGGCTGCGGGCGGCGGACACGCACCCCTCCCGAGGAACAGCCTGCTCTACATGGCCCACTCCGATTGGCTCGGGAGAGGACCGGGTTTCGTATCACGCCCTCTTATTGGCCAATGATGTCAGAAAAGGAAATCACGTGCCTCAGGGAGCGCTGCTACGTAAGCTAGCTCTTTGGAAACGACGGCTTCTATTGACTCTCGTGCCCGCTCCTACAACACCCACAGTGCCTTGCGAAGGGCACGGCCGCTCGGGCCCGCGGGCGGCGCAGGGACTACGACACCCACAACCCCCCGCGCCAAACCGCGGCGCTGGCGGCAGTTCCGAGCCGGGCGCCGCCGGGTGACGGCGGCTGCGCGGTTCCTGCTGAGGGCGCAGGGCTGGCTGGGGAGGCGGCGCGAGCCTGGGGAGCTGCGGGCGGAGGGGAGGGAGCGCCCCAGGCACGCGGTCAGCGCCTGCGGGACCGGCTTTCCTTTGCGCTAGGCTGGATGTGTCTTGAGTCGCTGCTGCACTCAGACAGTCGCTTTTTCAGGGCCCCTGCAAAGGGAATTTGAGGGTTTAGGTTAGTTTGCCGAATTTATTGTTTTTCTTACAACGTTTTTGTTCTCTGTCATTAGGCTTCTATGTCAACCTTCCCCCCCCCCCCCTCCAATGGAAAAATGTGGTTTGTGAATTCAGTTTGCAACAGGGAGCCCTATGTCAAACGAGAATCCCAGGACACGCTTTCTTGATTAGATGTATGGGAGGCAGCAATGAATCAAACACCTGCCTAAATCAGCACAGCTGAAGCATGTGAGAGTAAAAGGGTGTCATTGGTTGAACTTTAATTTCAGGAAGGTGCTAGCTCTCTCAAGGAGAGTAAGGATTGTGAACACAACGCTGCCTCACCCTAAGAATCACATCCCTAGCAGTGTTTAAGGCCAGGCCGGATGGGGTTTTGAGCAACGTGGTTACTGGAAGGTGTCCCTGCCCATGGCAGGGGGTTGGAAGTATACTGATCTTTAAGGTCCTTTTCATCCCAGGTCATTCAATATTTCCATAATCATGCTGTAGGTCAAGTAAAATGCAAACTGGGAAGGGGCGCCAGAGTCTCAACCTGTAGTGGAGTGAAAGGCGACTGGGCAGCAAATGTTCCTCTGTGTGTAACCGGACCGTGCTAGTGCACAACGCTGTGCTGAATCAAGAAGTGGGTTTGCCCTCCACAGCGTGAAGCAGTCACGTCTTAGCAGCGACAGAGCCGGGGCTCTGCGGGGCGGCAGCAGCCACACCACCAAGCGGCGGTACTTCACCTGTGGGATGGGGCGCAGCGGCACGTGCCGAGGGACACGCGGTGCCACCGGTGTGGGATGAGGGCTTTTCTGCCGGGAGGCGCCTGAACTGTGTGTGACCGCCTCGGGCAGGTGTCACAAGTAGTTCTGACCCTAATCGGGAGAACGCTTAAGTACCAGTAAGCTGTCCTAGCTACCGCAGAGCTGTAACGGCGCCGTCTGCTGCTGCAGCACGACCTGAGGGGGCTTTCCTGTACGTTGCCGTGCCCTGGATGCACTTTAACCTCCGCTGCTCTAGGCAGAATCGTGCCCAGGTCCGCCTCCTCCTGAACTTCTCCGCACGCAGCGGAGCG
>JANRGW010050347.1:0-10075 GCA_024733675.1 Psilopsiagon aymara | reverse complement strand
CACACCAGTCATAGGAGCCATCCCACCATGTTTCTGTGATGCCTATGATATCATACCCCTGTAGACGTGCACACATCCCTAATTCCTCTTGTTTGTTCCCCATACTATGGGAGTTTGTATAGAGGCATCTGTGCCGAGCTCCAAATGAAGCTGGCTCATTGGCTGAAGCAGCTGGAATATGTCTACAGTGCTCTGAGCATTTATTATAGTTGCTGGCAAGTGACTGGGTGTGTTTGGATGGAATGATGCCGCCCTCCCCCAACACATGTAGTTTAAAGCATCCTTGACCAATCTGGCAAGCCTCCTCCCAAAACCGCTCTTCCCCTTCTTTGTCAGACCTGCTTCACCAGCCCCCAGTAGACCTTGCCTACTAAATTGAGTCCATTGTTCTGGATACCTAAACTCCTGACTATGGCACCACCCTTCTAACCATTTATTAACCTAGCATATATGCTTAAATAGAACTAAATTACCAGGTGTGAGCAAATACTTTCAGAATCATACCCACAAAAGCGATCTATGTCTCTAAAACATAGCACAAAACCTTAACACCTTAATGTGTTAGCAGCATCCTCTCATTACTTTTTCTGCACTTTCAGATTTGATGGCACCATGAGCCGCTCAGAGATGTCCTCATAACTGAGAGTTGTCCTTTTGGATTGTCAGGTCCTAACTGGTAATATTTTAGGTTTTCCCATGGTTAATTTATGCATCACTGATTATTTTTATATTATAATTTAATTTATAATTTTATATAATTTTATAAATTTATAATATTAATCCATTGGGTGCCCCCCGTGCTCAGCACCCTCACAATTAGCAGCCTGCAGGAAACATGCATGAAGTGTGAAATGTGATGTGTCAAAGCCTTTCTAGAGACATATGAAAGTGCATTTCGGTTTTCATTGTGCCTCATGCCCGCTTTCCACGTAGAAGAGGCTCCTTCTGTCATGTAGCTTTAGGGTGTGGGAACGTACTAGCATGCCTTGGAGGGTGAAAGGAATGTAACAGAGTGCAGTAACATACATAAAAGCATGAGAACCATGTCAAAATACCTCACATAAATCTTGACTGTCACACAGAAGTTGCAGGCCTCTTTGCAAGAGGTTCTCCAGCTCCTTGCTTTCTTTGTCCTTAAGAGGGCAGCATTACGATACAGTGGAGCATCTCCGAGTTAACTTTGAATCATCAGCGCCTTAATCTATTTTAATTCCCTCAAATTTAGTCTTTATTTTCTAAGGCTATGTAAACTGACTTTTTCAGCTGTGTTTTGTCCTAACTATGCAGATGCAGCCATTTGCCTGTTTAGGCAAAGGTCATAAGAATTTAGTTAAAAAAAAGGAGAATTTAGAAATTAGAAAAACAAGAATTTAGACAAGAAGCATTTTCAGTTTAGACAAGTAACGCCTTCTATGCAAAAGTGAGCTGCGAACAGTCTTGATTTTTCCTTGTTTGTTTTTAAAAGCAAATGAAAATACTTTTGGGGTAGAATAAGTCAAACCAAAAAGTGCTGATTTTTTTTATAAAATTCATTTTAGCACACTGGTAAGAGCTACAGTCTTAGGTTTGCACTTGATTTTACTTTTAACCCATGAGGCTGTTCAATACCCAAGTAGAAGAGTGCCTTACAGCCCAGCATCCCCATCCTGCACTGACAGAATATCTCCATTCCCCTTGAATCATGATGCCTGCTCTCCCCACTGGGATAACTCCATGCTCTTCACAACACAAACTCCCCATTTGAGAGCTGTCACTTTCATCCCAGAGTGACAGGAGGACAGAGCCCACATCTCAGGCTCACTCCAGTGGCCCAGCTCAGGAAGCTCTGCATGCGTATCTCCTGAGAGCTCCCCTTATCCTCCCCACAGTCTGGGGTAGCCCACAGGCAAACACCGCTGTTGCTGTGACAGTCCCACCTCGAGTATGCCCACATATTAGACCTTCTGGTGCTGCCGCAGCATTCAACTCCTTTAACAACTCCTGAAAAGCCACCGCACAATTCCCATCCTACAGGCAGTTCTTGGTAATGAATTACTACCCTTCTGCTTCCCCTCTTATGCCTGGATCAATAATCAGATTCAAATACAATGCAGTTGTTTTGGCATAATGATGCTGTACCCATTTAACTCAAAAGACCAAGAGAACGTAAAGCTAGTTGCATCCCTGATGCCTCAGTCATGGCTTGAGAGAAAAACTCACTAATAGTCAGTAGAGTCACACAGTATAAAACGGATTTATGGGATTTTGTGTGTAAGTGTACATTCCATGAGATTCTTCACATACTTAAACAGGATTGCAGGATTTGGTTCTATGTTTTTAACTTTAGGACACTTAGAAGGAAACACTTGTGCAGAAACAGTCAGAGAAATCAAATAAGAATATACAGGAGCAGACCTCTGACTTATTACAAAGTGATGCTTTGTTAGACATAGATCTAACAAGTCTAATTCATTTCAAGGATAACCTTGTTCTCTGTGAGAGAATGAAAGCTGTCAAGAACATATTTGCTTTGTAAAACAGTCACTGGCACTTACTATTTCTTTAGTAGACCTTTAAAAATATATCAAAATCGTATGCAGTCCTCAAGGTATCCTTCTGTAACACACAGGGTGCCTTGTTCCTAGGTACAGAATCCTGGTGAACAAACTTGACTATTGATTGGGATTTAGGCTTAGTTAAAGAGATTTCAGAAGTTTTTCTGTTTATTGTGTTGTTTAATAGCCTTTTTATATGGCATAAAATATATACACATTAACTTTCTCAGCAGAATCACGTACATACAATTTCTAGCATCCTGCCAGGAGTACTGATTATATCTGGCACCTTGGTAATATAGTGGTTACATTCTCTGTCTCACCAACATAGAAATGAGACTCATGCTGCTAAAGATTCAAGATTCCCCAAACTAGACCGAAGAGATCACTAAAAGGTTAAAAGTCTGCTAGATGCTGAGAATCTTTCAGAAGCCTGCTTATTGTCCTTATCATCCCTCTCAGATCTTGTAATCTAACTCAGGCTGTTCCCATGCAACATGAAAGAAGGAAATGAAAATCAATGACTTTGGCAGTGTGATTGATAGCCATGACTGATTGCTGGACCCTTAGTGAGTATATATTTTAAAACTTGGAATAGTTTTCTAAAGATCCTTTGAAAGATTTTTTCTTTTTGAGTTAGATGAATGCTATATTTAGTCAAAAAAAATTGTACTGGAAATATGGACTTTTTAGGAAACTATACTTCCAAAGTAGACCTTGTATGACTTTTATGGTGAGAGAACTGTATGGTTTCTATGATCTTGGGTCATTGCCTTATTTCTTCTATGTTTTGTTTCAGTTTTTTTTTTTTTTTTTTTTTTTTTTTTTTTTTTTTTTTTTTTTTTTTTTTTTGTTATTGTTGGGTTTTTTGTTTGGTTGGTTTTTTTTTAACATACTATTTTTTTTTTATTTTTACAAACTTCAGTGTAAAATCCAGAGTAAGACTCCTAAGTTCTTCATCCTCATTTCCTATTCATTCATGGTGTATTAGTGGGCAGATAACTTAATCACTTATGGCTTCCGTTTCTTCATGACTAAAATTGGAATATGTCTAATTCAGACATTCTGAAGATTTCTGAGTCATTCAAGAGGGTTATAGGTTTGCATTTGAAGCCTGACACTTGCTAATGATTGCATAAAGGATAAATTTGGTGAATTTCAATACACAGTCTCCACAAAAAACAGAGCTATTGAACAGCCAGTGGGAAATACCACAACTGTAAAACTACGGACATGAAGATAACAGAACCAGAAAAACCTAAAGACAGTCATCTTTTTGCCTTGGGGCAGGATCAATCTGCCGACAAACATCCTTAATAGACAATTGTCTGACTTCTGAAAAAGGAGCAAAGAGCTGAGACAATTTCTTCTGGTGTTTAACAGTCCTTATACGCAGAATGCTGAATTTTTACCCCTCCTCCATGTCACGCTGAAGTCTCTGTTGCTCTAATGCATCCTCTTTCTTATATTGTGTCCTATTCCTAGCAGACCAGGAAAACATGACATTACACATCAGCCTTCTATCTCTTTGAAGGCTGCTGTCATATATTTTCCCACAGACTCTATTTGTTTAGTTATTTAAGATCCTTCCTTAAAGGCTGAGGTGTTTTAGGTGTTTTGAGCCTGCTTATCTTTCATTCTCAGTCTAAATGATATTAATTCATCGTTCATTCATTATAAAAATAATATCTGGGTTTTATTTTATTTGATTTCTTTTCTTTTTTTTTTTTTTTTTCCTGGAATCAAAATCTGGATGCTTTGCTCCAGTTTTGGCCTTCGTAGGGTCAAATACTGAAGTAATGAATCCACAGTAATGTAACATAACAATCCGTGTTTTCAAAGTAACATCCAAGTTACTTAATTCATTCCAATCATCACCATGTTACGATTTTCAAGATGAAATTCTATCTTATCACTGTTATGAGATCTTCCCCCCTCCCCTTCTTGTGACAATAAGTCATCTTTTCTACTCAATCTTCTATTTAAGGAATATTTTCTTTTGTATGTGTTCATTGCTGAGCATACTGGACACTTAGAGTTCCTTGGAGCTGAAGTAATAAAATGCTAACAGTAATTCTTATTAATCTCAAATATAAGATCTTATTTGGAATATGAATTGCATTTGATATTTACTGTTCTGTTTTTGCCTCTAGAGGGTGTCTAATAATTTGATCAAAGAATAAAATAAAAAAAAAAAATCTGGATTTTGATAAGAAGGAAGTGATCTACAATATGTGCTAAAACTCTAAGAACGTCCTAAGCATCAAGAAGATTCTATCACGCTGATGTAACTTTTTAAAGATCTGTACTCTGTTTCTGTGTACATCTGTGAAGAAGGTCAAAGCCACCTCTCCTATTTTAAGGAAAACAGTATGTTCATGTTTACCTATGCTGTTGCGTTGAGTTTCATGCCCTTCTCATGGAGAGTAAGATAAGGTTTAAAGCTATGGAAACAAAGACAGAGGAATATGAATCTGGGAAAACTTTGTCAGAGAAGGAGAGTGAATTTTTTTTTTTAATACAACAGAAATTTGAACCACAAGTGCTCACTGGAGGTATCACTAAAGGTATTACTTCCTATCCACTTTCCTTACGTTTATGAATACCATGCCTTGCATGCTGGGTAATGTTCTTTGTACAGCATCTCACTCCATATCTGTGAAAGAAATATAGCAGAAAGAAAAGAGAAAGTAGGAAACTATATAGGAAAGATATAGAAGAGAGGGAGAGAAGAACACATAAACAAATGGAAAGGAAGAAGAATAAGAGTATACATATTTGCTGTACAAATTGCATCAGTTTCATTTGTGAAACTCTATTTTGAACACACAGGAAATGGGTCAGACTGATCATGAAACATGGTAAAGAAGTAATATCACTGCATCTTTACTTTTACAGAAAGACTATTCTAAACATAAGTCAATATCTGCTAAAAAAATTAATGAAACAGAAGAGTAAAAATGAAATCCTGCTCTCAGTTAAACCAGTGTTTGCAGTATATTGTCACTGACTTCAGAGTAAGAAAACCATGATTTTAAGACTTCTTATAAAGGGTCAAATAAAAAAAGAAGTGACTTAAGCATTGGCATTTGTTGACCTTCGGATTACACCTATGCTTCCAAAGATGGATAGGGAAGAAAACAGTTTTTAAATCAATTGTGCCCTTGTCCATGGCTATGTTGTGGTGTTTAAGATTGTTTCTAGAGTTTAATTCATACCCTGGCTGCTGCTTCCCAACATAAATTTGAAGTAAATCCCAGGATTATAGCTTCGTTTTCCACCTGTGCTTTCCCTTTTAATACAGAAAAAATATAAATGCACATCCTGAAGGGACTCTGGGGCACTTCTGATCCTGTTTCTCTGGTTTGAAAAGACAATGTCTTCCATGTTGGTGATATTCTTTGTACGAGGTTTCATTTCATACCTGTGAAAGACAGATACAGCAGAAAGAAAGCAAGAGATAGGAAACTATATAGAAAATATACAAGGAAAGAGGGAGACTTAGTTCAGCAGGTTGATGGACTGTGCACAAGATACATATAATCACTGGAACTGATGGTAGACCAAGCCCTTCTCCTGTAGAGATTTTATCTGTACAAAATCCTGGTGTGTGCCCAATTTGCAGTAATGTGGGACAATTTGTGAAAGTATGGTTTACCTAGCAGGATGAATAAAACAAAAATGGTGTTGAGAGGAAGGTGCTGATCTCTTTCTCCCTGGTAGTGATAGGAGACGTGGAAATCCTTTGAAGCTGCATGGGGAATGTTTAGACTGGACATTAGGAGGCATTTCTTCACTGAAGGAGTAGTCAAACCCGGTAACTGGTTTCCTAGAGAGGTGGTCAATGTCCCAAGCCTGTCAATGTTTCAGTGGCATTTGGGCAATGCCTTTAATAATATGCTTTAACTTTTGGTGAGCTTCAAAGTTGTCAGGCAGTTGAACTAGATATTGTTGTAGGTCCCTGTCAGCTGAACTACTCTGTTCTGAAATTAATATCTAATTTTTTTTTCTATTGGTTTTTCATGTAATATTTCAGTAGTTTAAAGTAATTAAAAGATGGGTTCTTTAATATGGTTAATCAATATATTCTAAGTTTTAGTTTCTTGCTTCTCTCACATGCACAGTATAGGAGAGAGTGCTGATTTTATTTTTGGGAAAAAAAAAAAACACCCAACGCTTTCATTCACAGTGAAACCATGAGAACAGTACTTTGATATGTTATTCCTTTCCATCCATCTCTCTTTGGATTTCTCTGCCTCTGTGGATGCAATTGCAACTTCTTAAGGTAAAGATGGTAAATCATGTTTGTAAATCACCTGTGGCATAGCATAAACAGAGTTATGTTATAAATTATCTTGATCCATCATAAAATCTTCATAAATGTATACACTTTCTAAATTTAAAACCTCTTCATAGCAGGGTCAGTTTTGGAATACATTTTCTTGAAAGAATGGGAGAGTCATGTTCACTGATAATTCTTTGTCATCCACTTACCATATTTTTTCCCACTCACAGATAGTTTTGATTAGAAGTATTTTTCATGCCTTAGAGAGCTGCGGTGGTTTTATTCAGAAAGGCTGCTTCATGGAAAGCAAATTAACTTACAATTTTTAACAGTGTGTACTGTATATCATTTAGAATAATGTACAATACAATGAAGAATAATGGCTGAGGTCTGGTTCCATTGCACATAATTGCAAAACTCACATTATATTAGGCAGAGTGAGATCTCATTGTTTGAACAAATAAAGATAGTTTCTATTCTTTCAATTCTTGACAGAGCCTTATTGCGTTGTGTTCATTTGTTGTCAGACGTAGCCTTTTCTAGGCCCAAATTCAGCTAACAAATAAGCAACCCTCATCACCGAAGTACTTGAAAATGTACTTTTAATGCTTTTCAGAGTAGAGATGGTTTACTGGATCAGCCTTATGAAAATAAATAGCCAGTTTTCTCATTCCAAATGTAAAAGATTTAAGGTTGCAAAATGCCGAATCAAATAGAACTCTACATCTTTGTGGATTTATGGTTTAAGATTATACACAAAAGCAGGAAAGTGATTAATCAAAAAGAATAAACAATTTTGTCAAGAATGAAATTACACACATAATTTATTTTCATTGAAAAGAATGGCAATTTGCAAATTACAGAAACAAAATGGAAGTGCTGATTAAATAGATTATAAAAAAGCTACAAAGTGGTGGTAATGTGTTCCATTCTAATGTGCAAATGGCAAGAAATATAGCTGAAAAGACAGCTGTAATAAAAAAATTACTGTGCTCCATTTCAATTTGTTACTTTAAAAAAACAAAAAACCAAACAACGCAACTTTAAAATGTTCAATCATTTAAGTTATTTCCCAAGCACAGATTCAGAGCAGTATTCCTTTACTTTTCTTTTAATTTCTTTAAAGATCATATTATTTGAATATTTTACTTGCTTTATCATAGTGTGTTAAGATGTTTTTCTAAATGAGGTATAATACATCAATTATTTAAATTAGTATATATTAATGCATCAATATAATGACTTGAAAAAGATTATACAATATAGAAAATAATTCTACAGGCAGCAGTTCCATACATTATTTAATTATGATTGTTGTATTTTATGTCTTATTTTCTCATTTTCCTTCATGGAGTTTTTTCCTGTTAACAAAATTTGAAATAATTTTTGAGGAAAATGTTTGTTTCTATTGTAATCTCATCTTATTATAAAGAAAAAAACACTCTCTTTTTCAATTTCCACTTTGAACTGACTCATATTTATTAAAAGAACTGTTGGCGGATATTGTCTTGGAATATTCTTTTTTTCCCCAGCCCAGTAATTCTCTGCATGGCATAAGGAAATTGTTTCAAACATCATGTATGATCAGTACCAAAGGCTGGTGCTCAGCGATCTCCATTCTCTGTCTCTGAAATACACTGCAGCACATTTATGAAGTGGAGAATGGTTCATTTTTTCTAAAACTCTGAGGTTTTATATAATTATACCTATAGTTCCATACAAAGCACATATAAATCGGTAAACATAGGAAATATCTGTAATGAGAACTTGTACAAGATTAGTTTTGAAAGTGTGGAACAGAAATAAAAATTATATCTAAAACAAGACTTTTGAATTATTACGGATTCAAATCTTATCTGTACTTGTTTAATATGCCTGTTTGATAACTTAATGCAGAACAGTTCCTCATTCAAAGAGCATTTCAATGAATATCAGTGTTGTGGATTAGGTTTATACTAGCTTTACTAAAACATATCGTATTAACACATTATTTTTCTGTCCATTCAGTCAACTAAGAGAAATGTGTTTCACCACCATGTTTAAACATGATTGTTTTGTAGAATAAAAAATGCCTAAAAGATATTGACTTCCAGTTAATTAGAATTTGATTTAATGGATTTAGAGTACTGCAAATTAATCCTTTAAGTGGGTATAAGGTTCTTTGCAAGATTCTTACTTATATAGGACTCTGCAAGCAACATGCCAAATATAAAAAGTCACTTCAGATATCTGTCATCCTCAAACCTATAGCCTCATCGTGAACTTTTTTCTTTATTGAACAAGGGAATATACTTTAAAAGCAATGGGGAATTGTCTAGTTTGAAGAGGGAAAGTACTACTAGGTTGAACAGATTTGTTTGCTTTTCAAAAATTTCAGTTTGTATGATCCTTTCATACACAGATTGTAAATGATCCATCTTTGCTGTAAGGTGTTCCATATTTCAAGAAACTACTTGCAATACTAATGAGTTTTTAAAAAATGTATGGATCAGAATACTAAATTTCAGTATCCATACTGTAAATGTGCCCTACTGGTCATAATAAATTCTTCTTTCTCACTACCTATTGCTGGATGTAAGAATGAGGTGAGATTCCTGTATCCTTCTGAAAGCATTTTTGCTAATAAAATTCATCAATATCGCTGCTTAAGTCTTTCACAGACACTTTACATCCAGTAGCTTATTTATTTGGACAATTTCTGTTTTGACACTCAGCCTCCAAAACAAATTAATTAAAGAATAGAAGGCCAGTATGCAATACAAATCTGTTTGGCCTCCTTTGGAAAAAGCAAATATAATGGAATGCAAACCAACAAAACTAAGTTAAGTCCAGAAAGAGGTGCTGCAAAATTATACTGTAAACTTATATGTAATACCAGTGGGGAGGATTTGAACGATAGTTTATATTGAAAAGCCCCATAATATACATGATTACCCTAATTTGTTCCGAACTGTGAGCATCAAATTAGGATTATGGGATTGAAAATTAGGATTTTGGGTTTGTTTTGTTTTTTTGTTTTTTTTTTCAGTAAAACCAGCAAGAACAATTTTTATTGCCTGTTCATTTTTTTTCTAGCCTGTGATAAAACTATATAGTCTCTAAGAGGCAGAGTACTGCTTTATTTTCAGAAATGCAGAGAATCCTCAATGAAGTCATCAGGATGGGAACAAAGCCTTGCAGAGTGTCGTGGTTTAAGCTGTAAATCAGCCACGCAGTTTGTTAACCCACCTCCCCCTCGTAAAAGAGCTGCCGCAGT
>JANRGW010050344.1:0-24383 GCA_024733675.1 Psilopsiagon aymara | reverse complement strand
GATACTTGCCCATACTATCCCACACACCCTGCCACTCATGACTATCCAGCCTCGGGGAAAATCTCTTGGTCCTCCTAAACACCGCCCAAACCTGACTCTGCATAACTTTCGGGACCAGGCGAAATAGTTGTGGGTAAAGCGCACTCTGTACGCGCGCTAACATGGCAATCCCCGCCACAACCATCAAGCAGGTCTCAAGGGGATCTAAAGGCCATTTAAAACCTTCAAGATTCTCAAACGATGCTGTAAACGGCTGGGTGTGGGGGCCGGGAACATAAAAGAATGTCTCCTTCATAGGTCGGTCCCCTGAGGTGGAAAAAAATGTGTGATTGCAAAACACCTCTATTATATACCTCCCGAAGTATAGAGTCGGTGACCACACTGGGAGCAAAAGCCAGATCAATTTCATGATCACTGAGTCTACTGTATCACAAGTCATTGCAATAAAGTACAATGTAACAAGAACCTTAACCGAAAACCCATGTCCGAAAAACATTAACATAATCAAAAACGGATGTAAGTGAAGTATCGCACACTGAGCCTGTGAGAACCAGAACAGCAATTTTGAAAGCCCATAAATCAGCATTGTGACGAGCGACTATTAATCCTGTCATTATCTCAACCCTTCGTGCCCCACGTTGGGCACCAAAACACGAGCCACCCGGCAACCGAGGTGTGAACTCCTCTCTTCCGGGTTCCTGCCCCCAGTTTTTTTACCTTCCGGGCATGACATGCTATGTTATGGAATACCTCTTTGGTCAGTTTCGATCAAATGCCCTGTCTCTCCCCCCTCCTGGCTTCCCCTCCTGCCTGGCAGAGCATGGGACTCAGAAAGTCCTTGGCCAGACCAAACATCACTAAGCCAAAACTAAAAACATTGGTGTTATCAACCCTGTTCCCAAGCCAAAAGCCAAAAAAAAAAAAAAAAAACAGATGGAGAAAAATGACTGCTACTGCCGAACCCAGGACAGCATTGTATTTCCTTATCCCTGAAGCATCACTGGTGCAATGAGGCAGGTGCAATGTTAGTTTTTATAGCTAGTGATTATAAAAGTAAACAGATTTAACCTCATAACTGATTTCACAGAATTGATGACAGTGGTGGCTGCTGCATATAAATCCTGCTAACACAACTACTGAATTTTAAAAGATTGAGCTCAGAAAACTTGACATGCCCAAAGAGAAGTTGTAGCATGTGACTGTTTCTTTACAAATGGTGAAACTCCTCCAAGCAAGCTGCATTAGTTATGAAGAGTAGCTTTACAAATAACTTTGCCATGCTACTGCAAATCTATTCCCTAGGGAAAACAACCAATATGACTTGTAGTTTAAATTTAATCAAGCAAAGGCTAAGACTAAGTGAGTCTGGTTTAATCATACTTATCTCTCAAAAATTATAAAACTGTATTAAATGTGCCCTTCTTTTCCCTTGCATTTGTACATTGGTTCATCTGAATATTTCACAATGTGAAAAAGTCAAGCAAAGGACAGTACTACATAATCTTTTGCCTGTGTTTCAAGGAATAAAAGAACTTAAAGGCTGCAACTTGCCATCAGGACCTGTACTTTTCTCCAACTGTGTTCCTTACCAAAGTCAAAGGCCAAAGAGTGAAAATACATTTTTAATTGAATTTTAAAACTATACAACCTTAAAAGTCAGTGAAGTGCGCACAAATCATATTATCCAATGCTTCTAGAAGCTTTAACTCATTTTACCTTACAGTTAAAGAAAAATGTGTGCTTATCGTAGGAGTAATAAACACGGGTAATTATGCACAATTACAGAGATTTAGTTCCAATCAAACTGCAATTTATGTAATAATTATATTCAGAAGTCTTTAAAGGTTTTTGGTGGCACTAATAAAGACCAAGTTAACCCAAGGTAGCAAGGATTCTTATGATTATAGGCAAAAATGTGATTTTAGATCTGGGTGCTTTGAATGCTTTGACATGCTTCAACAGCATTAAGTTTTAAAGTGTGTACTTCTTTTTGCAGCAGAAATTTTAATATTTCCCTATAGCATCATCTTAGGTCAGAAGAGTATTTTTTCATATCATGCAGAAACACTGTTCTAGGCATATTGAAAGATGGTTTGGTTTTAGTTTTGCACATCTGCATCTCAGTAATTTGTAATTTTGCTAGCTCTGCTATCTTAAAAACAAAATTCAAAATCTTGTTCCACCTAAATTCCTTTATGTTGTTACATATACCTTATTTTAATTAACTTGAAATACTTTGCATCTTATTTTATTAATGTCATGGGTTCAGCAGTAGCAGTCATTTTTCTCCTTCTTGGTAGCTGCTGCAGCACCGTGTTTCTGACTTTTGACCTGGGAACCGTTCTGATAACACCAGTGTTTTCAGTTACTGCTTAGAATATTTTGGTCTGGCTGAGGAATTTCTGAGCCTCATGCTCTGCCACGGGTGAGGGGACCCGGGAGGAAGCAGAGACAGGACACCTGACCCAAACTAGCCAAAAAGCTATTCCATACCACAGCACGTCATGCCCAGGATGTAAAAACAGGGGGTAGAGACCCAGAAGGCTGGGGGTGCACTGCTGGGTCAGGCTTGGTATTGAGTGGTGAGCAGTTGTATTCTCTTTCCTTGTATTTCCCTTGTCATTATTATTATTGGTGGTAGCAGTAGTGTTTTGTGTTATACCTTAGTTACTAAACTGTTCTTACCGCAACCTGTGGGAGTTGCATTCTTTCGATTCTCCTCCCCATCCCCCCAGGAGAGGGGCAAGAAAGAGGGGGGAATAAATGAGCTAACTGTGTGAGCTATAGTGGCTTAAACCACAACAATTAATAAAAAAAGGCTTAAATTAAAAAAATACAAATCAATATAATGGACATTTTCATATAACATTCTGCAGAAATTGGTCAAGAATTATGAGTCTGTGAAGAATACAAATATCACTCAACTTTCAGTTATGTAATTTCACATGCATCCAAAATTGTCTAATTGTATTTGTTAAGCAAGAAGCTTCTTATAACAATATATGCAATGCTTTGAATGGTCTTGTGCTAGAATAAGTGAAAATCGACGATAACATTTATTTTCAGAATCCCTGAAGACAGTGTCTCAACTATAGAAGACTCAGGCTTCAAAGATAGCTTGGAAAGTAGGCAGGGCCAAATTAAATGATATGACTGCAATTGATGAGGGCAAATAAATATGCCTTCAGGGCAGACGGAGGCAGAGTTTTGCAGTTTATTAAGATTTAACCAGATTTAACATGCATCAGCAAAAAATATAAAAATGAGGTAAAAAATAATAACTGAAAAAAATGTACATTATTATGCTTGATAGGAAGAAATTTTTATGTTCACGTAATCATGACTCACTTGATTGACAGATTGTACTCCTTAAGGCTGCATACCTATGAACTGAAAGGAAACTTGAAGTTCTACTAGAAGAGTATTCACTCACCACCACCACCAAAAGAGCAGGGAACCCTTTATTTTCTAAAACAAATATTTATTTGCTAACCTTTTCAGAACTGTATCCCATGGCTATGCATTTAGAATCCAAATGGCTTGGTCCATTGAACTTTGTGAAGTTTGCTCTCTTGCAAGGCAATTTCAAATGACAGTTTGTAGGTAGTTTTGACACTACAGTTGACTGAAAGTTTAAACATTTACAATCACAAGGCCTTACAACTTTTTCAGTAAAGAGAAAACTGTTCTATTGCTGTTACAATACAGAAGATGTAGCACTAGCCCTGAGCCTGTTCTTCCCATTACTTAGACAAATTCTAGAGATGTCAAAATACAAGTTGTAGGGAAATTTGCTTTGTTATCTAGCTGGTTTGGAAACTGATGTGTTGGCATTTATCAGATATTAGAGAGAGAAGAAGAGAAAAAAGTTTATGTCATTGTTTTCAATTACCTATATGCATAAGTATTTCCATTTTGAGTTAAAAACGAAACATGAATTTTCATACAAACTGAAAACTTCAAGGAAAAAGAAATTTTTCAGCATAAATAAAAATATGCTCAAGTTTAGATGATTTACTGTATTTACTTTTGTATCTCTGTATACATAAGTACATAGCTATGTACAACTTTTTTAAGTTATTGTGTATATTTGCAATATGCAATTTGTTGCTTATCTCATAAGTATCTTATCCCTAATTGTATACAGATGAGTCAAGGATCTTTTTTATATACATAATTTCTAATAATATAATACCTGATATATTCTTGTGGGATATTTAGATTGCACCACGAGGAAAAAAAAAATAATAAAAAATTGTAAAGCTTTTATTTGTCTTCTCTGTATCAAATTTGTCTAGCAGTGTTAGTGTTTCTTACAGTTACATGGCAATGATGCAATCAGTATCATACAGGCTCATATGATGCAAGTGAGATCAAAATGTTTTAAGCATTTAGCTACAGTTAAAAGAAGGTATTTGATTTGGCATCTTTGGGTATTTATCTATATTTAGCATTACAATGTGACATTGACCTGTTGTTTTTGAAGCTAAACCCAAAAATAACTCTTGACATGAACATATTTGCCAGTACAGAACATCAAGGCCATAATATATATGCTAGTATAAACAAAGCCATTGTTGATATCAATATTTACAATGGGACATAGTTAAAAAGAGGCATAGAATCAGTATGTTCACATATGAATTTACTTAATCTTGGTCACTAAAGAACTGAACTACAAAAATTTGAGACTGACTTCTTGTACAAGTATGAATAATTATTTACTAGTATGATCAGTAATACAATGAAGAGTTAAAAAAACCCAACCAATCAAAAAAACCCACCAACCAACCAATTAAAAATAAAACACAACAAAAAACAACAACAAAGCCCCCACACAAAACAAAAAATGCTTACTTATTTACCAGTAACATTGGAGTTGATTGATAGAAAAATATTTCCCTCTGCATTCATTCCCTTATGGATTTATCTTGATGTCACACCTATTTCAGAAGATCATCACCAGGAGATTACAGCTTCTCCCTAATCACTGAAAAAGCATAATTCAGAAAGGGTCCCAGGTGGGGTGTCAGTGATCATACTGAGTACAATTCAGCCACTGTATTTTTCAGCAGATGGTTATGTCAGTGTGCACTGAGTCATGAAATTTCCACTGTGGGTTTTTTGCGGCTCCCTCTTCAGAAACAGGTCAAACTATCAGATGCAGCAGTCAAACATTCTAGTTAATTACAGTAAGAAGAATAATGATTATGATTGCTTGAAATAAATTCCTCTCATTGAAATCATTTATTGCTTGACCTTGACCTTCAGGAATTATTTTTCTCTCTACTGCCATAACTGGGTTAATATTTTCAGGTGTTTACTTGTAAACATGTAACATACAACATCTTGGAAGTTATTATGAAGCTACATAAATTTACTTAACTATATTCTGAATGTTAGCCAAGTGTAATTACCATCAGATGTACCATTTTTCTTTTTAGAAATAACTATGCAAATTACATGAAGAAATAGTCATAAAGGCAAGAGGAATATTAGGTAAATATTGCTTTGCATTAGCAATAGAAAGTAATATCATGGTTTGAGGTTTTTCATTTAGCCAAGATGTGGTTAGAAGCAGTAGTTTTATACCATATGAAAATGAACCTGTGTACTCAGTTTCCCTTTTCTTACTTAATTCAGAGATAATTGGGAGAATTACTACTTTGACTTTTTCCAGTTTTAATAATGTCATTGTTTGAGATTAAGGAACAAATTTAAGAATGAGAAAAAGCTTCTGCCATGTTGCTATTGTAAAAATGAAACTAAACCCCCTATACAACAGCTGAACGCCATACATAATAGGTCTCGAAAGAGAGAAACATGTAGAAATCATTTATCAGGCAGAAAGATGCAAACTAAACTGAGCATAAATTCATTGTTGATCTTGAGGTATGATATTAAATTTGTATATTCCCTTTATCCACTAATTCATTGTGTGCCGATGCAAAGAAAAAAAAAAATGAGTGATGAGAAAGACCACAAGTGAGGAAAAGTGAGAAACAGTATCAAGATTGTATTAATTCATTCATAGTCAATGATATTATGCATTGAATAAATCTGTTAGGAGCTAACTTTTTGTTAAATGAAAATTTTATTTTCTTCTTCATAGAGGCAGTAGACATTTTTTATGAATATGACAGAAATCCTGTCACCATTATGATCCTCTCAGGACAGAAAGAGACTGTGCCATGGTGACACATTGATAAAGAAAGTGTGAAAAGGATTGTAAAAGTCTGACTGCATTCAGCATTTTTTTTATGAAACATTATGTAGTCATATGCAGAAAATTACCTGGCCTGGTGCTACTGTTGCTAGTGTGTTGTCTTGCATATTTTTCAGTAAAAGTCAAAGAGCATTCTGTTTCTGCTCAAAGGGTCCTAAAACTTTTTGTCACTTTGGTATGCCATTGCTGCCTGTTTGCAGGTAAGAGCTCAAAAGAGTTGATTGGGAAATTATACTCGATCATGCATGCCCTTAGGGCGCCCTTGAATCACTTTCTTGGGTCATCATAAACTTCAGTTAAAAAGTACAGGTTTTGGGTTTTTTTTTTGAGAGTGTGTTGTTCATCCATCCAAACCATCATTTCTTTCAGTCAAAATGATCAAGAGTCTTGAGGAATGATGAGTATAAAAAATGCTTGCATTGGATCCTTAAATACAACAATACACCTATTTTAGATAAGCAATAGATTCAAGATCCCCAGGCTAGACTTCTGTGTGGGTTTCCATGGGTTAGTAATAGCCAGGTGCTACTGATAGCAATGTACAATTTAGAACAAGCTGTGATAGTACTAAAAAGGAACTAAAAAAACTGAGTGAAGGTTCAGGAAAGTTTCAACTTTTCAGCCTGTAACACAGAGGCTCCTGGTGAAATCAGGCTGCAAACCAGTAAAAGTGAGATTATAATGACTACAGGGGTTTTTTAGAATTTATTTATCTTTTCTGGTAAATGTAAACTCTTTGACTCAGTTGTACATTTAACATAAGTTGGTTATTTCAGCTTTTTGCCCAGTTGCAGTACAGTGGTTGCTTCAAACATATCTGGTATCTTTGTAGGTTCATTACAAGGTTATTATAACTGAGTGAAATTAGTATATTTTGGTTCAACAATGTGAAATGCCTGTAATACCTTATTAACTCTGCGCAGCAATGGTAGTTAACACCTCACTCACTGTTATGAAAGACACATGGATAAATTATGCTCTAGCTTGAGGTACGACTTTTAATTGTGCCCAAAGAAAACTAGCCTGTTTGTGCATTAGACACAAACAGCTATTTCTCTACAATTTTAAAAACTAGCTATAAAATATCATGAGCAGAGGAAGAGATAGACTGATAAATACTGCATGAATAAATCCAGCATGAATATTGTTTCCTGCAGTATCTCTTGTAGAAGATTAGTCTCTGAGATTTGAAAGATTCCCTGGCATATTAATCTTTCAAACTTGACGATGTTGGAAACAATACTTCTAAATAATCAGACTGCAAATTCTTATGCCTTGAAAGTGATCCAAATATTATCACTGTCTTTCAGTAGAAAATATATTGAAAAACAGGGTTGGATCTCTTTCATGTTTGATTACTGGAGTAATCTTTCTGATTAGCATAGAGTAGAGGCCCTGTTCTGATATTCTGAACAGAACTGTGCATTACACTGCAGTCGTTTATTCCCACAAAGGAAAGCTTGTGTTAAGAACTTTGGGGGTTCTTAGGGGTTAAGAACTCATCTATGTTTCTCTCACAGTTATGCCCTCAGTTAACTTACAAAAAACTTAAAAGTCACATTAATATTGTTCATAATACCTTGTGTATCTTCAGGCCAGGTAAGTTTAGTCAGAAAGATTAATCTTTTTTGCCACATGTCCATTCTTATTTGGCCTCTGTGGGTCATGAAGCAAGCTCAAGCATTGTAATTCTGATGTTCATCAGTACAGATTAATTGATAATCTTAACTCTGTTTCAGACCACTCCAACTTGCTATCTTGAAGAGAAGTATCTTCTAGACAGAGTAACTGTAATCACTGTGAATGAAAGACAGCTGATATAAAGTGGTCTCAAGGCCAGGGTTTGGTCGAAGGTGGTATTTATCTGAAAGTATAGAAGTAGCCTATATCGTCCAGTAAAGAATGTTTAGGCAAGGAGACTGTCATGACCTAAAGGGTTACATGGGCTACAGTTGTATAGAGATTGAAACTGTGGGCTATAAGGATTCTGTAATATAAAGGACATAGTGGCTTGATCCTCTAAATTTTTCTATTTTTTACAGATTATCACAAACAGAACACAAATCACCACTAGCAAATATAATACCACAAAAATCACCACTAGCAAGTATACCTATGACTAATAAAAAGAATCTTTCTTTCAAGCTATTACAAATTACTATCAGCAACCAAAAATATAGCACCAATCATTATTATAGGATCAAACAATATTATAGCAGCAACCAATAACAGCAACAACTAAATAAATATATACTTTTACAAGCTGCTACAAGGTTATTATTAGTGAAGCAAATTTAACTATATAACAGCAGATACATTTCAGGTAGGTTGCTGTTCTGGTTTCAGCTGTAGCAGTTATTTTTCTTCCTAGCAGCTGCTACAGGGCTGCATTTTGGCTTTAGTCTGAGAACAGCCCTGATAACACACCGGTGTTTTAGCTATTCCTCAATAGCATTTATCCTGACCAAGGACTTTTCAGTCTCGCCTGCTCTGCCAATGAGGAGGGACATAAAGAAGCCAAGATAAAGCAGAGACAGGACACCTGATCCAAACTAGCCAAAGAGGTATTCCATACCACAGCACGTTATGCCCCCTATATAAACTGGAGAGAGTTACCTGGAAGGACTGCTCAGGTTGGACCGTGTATCAGTCAGCAGGTGACGAGCAATTGTATTGCATGTCACTTGTGTTTATTGGTTTATTGTGATTTTTTTTTTCTTAGTTTTATATCCCTCTTCTTGTAATTTCCTATATTAATATTATATTTTACTTCATTTTAATTATTAAAATGTTTCTATCTAAACCCATGGAGTTTACATTCTTTTGATTCTTCTCCCCATCCTGCCTGGTGTGGGTGTAAGGAGGGCTATGAGTGATTGTCTGTGGTTACTTTGTTGCCAGCTGGGTTTAAATCGCAACAATTACTTACACGGATATATAACACCAGTGTCAAGCCTCTGCAAGGCTTCTTGTCTCTCAAGAGAGTCAACAGCATTTCACAGTTTGGTGTCCTCAGTAAACTTGATAACAGAGCACTAAACTCTTTCATCCAGATAACTGATAAATGTCTTGAACAGACTGGCCCTAGAATTGAACCTTGAGGGACACCGCTGGTGACAGGTTGCCAGCCAGATGTAGCCCCATTCACTGCAATCCCCTGAGCTCTGCTGTTCAGCCAGTTCTTCAGGAAGTGTACTGTGAACAGGTTCTCCCAGAGTTGGACTTATCCAGAAGGGTGCTGTGTGGGACAGTATTAAAAGCCTTACTGAAATCTGGAAACACTGCATCCACTGCCCTCTCTTCATCCACTAGGGAGTTGGTCTCATCATAGAAGGATATCAAATTAGTTAAATAAGATTTGCCTTTTGTGAACCCATGTTATGGGAATGGACTACACCATGGGTCACATATGAGGTATATTTCTTTCTGGAATGCTAACTAAGGAAAGCGGGATACTCCGTGGAGCCTAAAATCATATAAAATTCATATACTTAAGCACCAAATCTCATAACAAAAAAGATTGTGTTGTATTTTTGCATTAAAAACCTTGAGGCAATGTCTACAAGGAGATGCATACATGTGAGTTAGATTTTTAAGCCTCCTTTACATTTAAATGAGCTCTAGGTCTTTATCGGACTATACAGTAGTACTTATTTAGTGTAATTTCACATGTCAACGTGTAATCAGAGTGCATGTTGAAGATTGCTACACGTAACTCTGAACTTAGAGTTCTGAAAGCCAATAGGTGTTAGAGGCTCCAAGGTGACTAATATGATGGTAAACAAAAATAGTTAGGGTTTCTTGCCTTTTATGTATTTTAGTCTGAGCTGAAGAGCTCTCCAGGCTTTTCTGGTTACTCCTCTCTTTGAGATCCTTCTTCTGAACCTCCATGTAACTTATCTGATAACTATTAGGTTAGGATTATAGTTCAAAACAGCTATAACAGCAAGATCACAGCCCAAACTTATCCCCAGCTAGATGTTTGTCTTAATCATAAGACCAGGTTCCTTTTGTGTTATCATCTAATGTAAGGTAATGCCTTACCTTCTTCCAAAATACTATTTTCCTTCAGTTTCCCTCCAGAGGTAAGTAATGTCTTTCAAAACATTTTCAAAAGGCACTTTGACTGAGATGTTATATTCATTGTGTCCATGGCTGTGGGGTTGGAGCTACATGACCTTTAAGGCCCCTTCCAATCCAAACCGTTCTATGATTCTTTTCAGTTTGGTGGATTATTTGTGGACCTCAAGTAGTTGATAGACTGCTGTGTTTGAAAATTGGTTGTGGACACTGAATAGCCATTGACTACTTGTTATGTATCTGTAAAATACAGCTAGGAAGGCGAAGCTGGATTTACGTTGTCATAGACAGAGTTTGATTCCTCAAAAAAGTTGAAATCTCTTGGAGTTAAGTTTAATTATATTTATATTCAAAAAAGTGTTTGGACATCACAAGACTGGGAAAAAAAAGAGTGGGTGACAATTCGTCAGTGACCTAACAATTTAATTCGTAAAAGCAGAAAATTAATTGACTTTAAACCAACTTCTAATTAGAGTTTTCATAAACCCTAGGAAACACAATGCAGATAAATAAACTGGAAAACATAGAAACATCAAAGAAAAACATGCGAATTTCAAACAGTTAGAATGTTTTTGTGTGTGCTTTGGTTTTGGTTTTTTTTTGTTTGTTTTTGGTTTTTTGTTTGTTTGTTTTTTTTTTTTTTTTTTTAACAGGAGTTGTATTGTTCTGTATTAAACTGTTCTACAGAGACATGTCAATGAAAATAGGACTTCGTCCTAGAGCTAAGTCAACAAGTTCCTTTAAAACAATGCAAATCAAGTGGTTATTTTTGGATCAAAACAATCCCTTTTATAGCTTTACAAGTAAATCTATTTATTAAATACAATTGGAATTTTAAATACATGCTCATAATACTTTAGAAAAAATGAAGTTGTTAAACTTGTGCAGCTTTCCTGATAATATTCATGTTTCACCTGCAGCTCCCTCTATTTTGAAGTTGATTGCCTACTATTAATTTGATGCGAGAGTATGTTAATAAACAGAAATTATTTTTAAAATCTACTGTGATTAATGGACCATCATTATCTATAAGCAAGCATCTAACAGTTTTGGATAAAGTAATAAAGAAGACTTTCCTTTATGTGCTTGTTTTTTTTTTTTTTTTTCCCCTCTTTTAATATTTAATGCAAGTCATCATGAATTACAAGTCATATAATGCTGGCTAAATGGGCAGTAAATGCACTCAAAAAAATGCATGAGGTTTTTCAGCGTCAGAGAATCAAATTTCCTCGGTTCCTCAGTCGTGTTCTCTGCACTGGCAATGGATTACAATTAATAGTTGCGTCAAAAACTCCCCAGAATGTCCGAGGGTGAAACACTTAGACAATATTTTAAAATAGTGCATTTTTCTACCAACCACATGATGCTAGGTAAATACACACACCCAAACTATGTTTAATTTATTCATTAAATCTGTGTCAAAGACGCTGCAGATTTAAAACCAAACCAAAATCAAATCAAACCAAAACTACTGAATTCCACCAAATTCTATTTTGGGGTCTGCTTGTCCTGACTGAATTATCAGCACAGCAATACCAAATTAAGCCATAATTACAAATATAATATGAAATGGTCAGCTTCAAATCCTAATAAAAACCTATTATATGTGAATATTCTTGGGCATAATTACATCTGTGAACTATGAATCATCATCAAGATAACTGTGCTACAAAAAACCCATAATGATTTCCTCATGAGTTACACATTCAGCCACCGAGTTCTCGGTCCTTCTATCCCTCATCACTAAGCTGTCAGTTATCTGTCACTGAATATTTGCTATGAACATTGGATTCTAAATTATTATTTAACTTCTATCAAAGGAAACATCACGGGACAACTAATTGAAAATACGTTTTTAAATACTCGTAGCCTCTGCAGACATAAAGAGCAGACTGGAAAAGACATCATTAGGAACTGACAATTTCTCATTACAATTAATAAATCGGCAAAACTGTTTGTCTCCTTTTCCTTGTCTTGTTCTTTTCTTCATTTCAATTACAAAGTCCCAAATATTGATGAATCTTCCTGAGAAAATGAGATCATGCAAATTAATGCACTTGAAAATCTTGATGTAATGAAGATTTAGCCGCATTAATTCTGTGTGTGAATGATACCACTATGACTAGGATTCTAATGAGCCTAGACAAAGACAGTACTAAGTTCTACTTTCTTTCATACTGTTATTTCACTTTAAGTAAAATTAATAGAACCACATGCAAGGTACACTCAAATACATATAAAATAGGGTTTTTCCATAAAAAAAGCTGCTCTGAAACTAGTCCAAACACAGATGACTAATTCTATTAATAGATTTAAAAATGCACAGGCATAAATTCGTGGAAACATTAACAACCCTTTAAAGGAGATCTGAAGATGTAAGCCTAATATGTTTAATTTTGTCATATTACTTACATAAGAAGAGCAAAGCACTCAAGCCTATAATTGCACGGTGCATTCATAATGGCACTACTAGTGATGCTATTCCGATTTACATATGTTAAGAATCTACTCTTTGAGTTTCAATTTCTCTTCTTGCTCATAATGGCCAAAAAAAAAAAAAAAATATATATAAATCACTTAATATTGAAACTATTTATAAGTATTTATATTGCTTATCACTAACTTCTTATAATCAGGGAAAATGGACATTACCAGCAAACATTGCGAACAAAATGAAGTGTGAAGTTGCTGATACTAGTCTGCACAACTATGGATCATTTTGGAATGAGAAAATAGATGGAAAAAAAAAAAGGAAAAAAAGAAGAAAAATAAAAAGGAAAATGGTAACAAGAAAAAGGAAATAAGAGAACTGAAGGTATCATCCAATCAGTTTGTGCATTAACAAATATGCAGCATTAATTATTACCTGCAGCTTTTGCAAATGCTAGCATGTGCTACTCAACAACTGGTCAAGAATATCAACCTGTGCTTGTTCTGTTTCTCTTCACAGAACTTTGGTTGTGGTGGCTAATTTTTAAACCACTTCAGATGCTGGTTTTACAAATAAAAGATTTCAAACTCAGCAATTTTGTATGTTTATAATTTGTCATTAAATTTTGTCATCACTAAAAATAGTGAAAGGAGTAGGTGGGATCTGTCAGGGTTCGACTGGGTAAAACCCAGCCTGGGAAATATTTTTGTTCATGATTCCCAGAGTAAAATTTTGATGTCAGTAATTAAACAATTTCTCTACTGTGCTTTAACAAAGCACCATTTTAGATCTTCATAGATATAAATGGTTCAGCTCATTTTAAGTAATTAAATTGTGAGAAAACTAAGCAGAAATCACTATGCTTCCCCCACACCACCCAAAAAATCACCCTCACATATCCAACAACAGAACAAGAAAACTATAAGATCTCAATGAAGTTACAGCCATTTCCCAACTTTTCTCAGCACGAGTGAAATACAAGTATCATATGATGATTTGTATTTGTTATCTTGCATTTTGATGCAGACCTGTCTGCAAGATCTCTTTGATCTCAGACTTTCATAATCATCTTTAATTTTGTTCTGATTTTCCTAAGAAGTTTTCTTCACTCAGCCTTTTTCTCCTTTCTGATTTTATTTCTGTTGACATTACATTGCTGTGCTTGGGAGCTTTTTCTGGGTTAATTGGTCCAGGTGGATTAATTTGGCATCTAATTTCACAACTGTTTTTTGATACTGCTGTGAGTTTTTTAGGGTCACAATAAATCAGCTACATTGGACACTTTTAAAAAAAATCAGGGATACTTGTTGATTATTTATTTTCTTAATCTCATGCTGAGCTCAGTCCCAAACCCATTGAAACTAGAAGCTAAATTCTCATTGACTTAATTGGGCACAGAAAACACATATATAGATATCTGTAAACTGGCACATATTAGACAGTGCATTAAAAAGCATATGCTACCTTTGGGCTGTTTGAAATACTCGCAGAGCAGTCACGCTCCTTAGTTGCCCTCTTTTTTAGAGCATACATAGGCAAATACCATGCACATTTCATTTCTAAAATTTCAGTGGGGTACTGAATATATAGAATTTTTTCTAAACATTATGACCAGTATGTATGATACTCCCAGATTTAGTGAACTAATAAAGGACGGGTTTTGTCATTAACCTTTATGCATAAAGGTTGAGTATATGCATTTGCTAAATGCTTTTCATCAGTGATGGATGTCAAGTGTTCTTTTTGCTAATCTGTCCTCCTAGATTTTGTGGCATCATTACACACAATGCGACACTCGGAAAGGAATGAAATGAGGAATGGAATCCACAATCATTAAATTTGTACATGATGCTACAAAAAAATGTTTGAACAATCTAAACTACCACAATAAATCAGGTCAGGATAACAGGCAGTCATATTTTATTATTATTATTACTATTTTTCTCTTATATAAGTCAAAGTGGGCTGAACAAATACTGTGCTGCGAGAATGACAAAAAAAAAAAAAAAAAAAGGAAGATAAATTATATTGATGCTAGAGGAAAAGGACAGAGAAAGAAATAGACATAAAATAAATGCAGACAATATTCAAGGATAGACATAATGTAATCTTTCTTTCTGGACTAAATTTTGCCCTCTGTTTGACCAGGGTATATTCTTCTCAACTAGTTCCATAGAAATACTGAAATATTTGTATCTTTATTACTCTTGGTATTATTATTTATTATTACTATGTTTAACATACTTATTATTATAAATTTCAGTGTTAAAGAACTAGAAATACATAAAATATGCCTTGAATCTCATGAATATATGTATTATGCAAGCTAAATCACCTTCAAAATTACAGTATTTGCAAACCACGTTTTCATAGAAGCAGAATGTTTTCATAGGATACAGTTAATACTCCCCTGTAAGAAGTCTGATTTCAATCTCTTTTATTGTCCTACACTTTCTTCTCATTTCCTGTCAACATTAGCAGTCTTATTTTCAAACAGAGTCTCTTCCTGCCAAGATCTAGAGACTCATACAGAGCTTACATATGCGTAATTCAAATTCTGTATGGATGAATTCATTATGCTTTGCTATTTTGCTTTGATTCAAAATTTATCAGAAAACAGTGGTCTTGGTGTTAGTCTAAAATGTTAAGTCATAAGAGGAGACACATTTTCCTTCTGAATTTCATTTTAGAAGTATGTATATGAGAAATTCTTCCTCATTTTTTATCTTCACAAGCGCCAAGCTTATCATCCCTCTATCAAAGACAATATTATCAGTTTCTCAAATGTATTAAAATCTGGAATGATTTCATGTCAGAATTTTACTACTAAAAATTTTAGAAAACAAAACTTCACAGTCGTGTTATGCTTTCCAATAACTGAATTCCTGTTCAGTGTTGCTACTTGTCTAAATAATCTAAAAGTCTAAATTAAAATTCCTTTCATACTTTTAAACAATAGACTTTCAAAGATGTCTGTTAACAAATAATTCTAAATACTAGTGGCGCCTGTAATTAAGAAAGCGTGAGTTGTAATTTTAAAGTAAATTATGCCAAAATGTTAGGGAAATTAGTCTTCGCAAATTTTCTATAACAATATGCATTGATTACATTATTTCATCTTGCTTCAGGAATGCTCTCTATCAATTCAAAATACAACAGGCCTGTGTTGAAGAGAGGTGAGCATCTCCTCTCCTCCCTTCCCATGTCCAAGCCTTCTTCACTTAAATTACTCTTTAAATCCCATTTATTTTAGCAGACTTTCTTTTCTTCTTCTTCTTCTTCTTTTAGCCTATTGCATTTCTTGAGGACACATGAGGTACAGGAGGGATTTAGTTTGAAACGGCACCTGGAAATGAATTAACTGTGTTTAAAATATTTGTACTAATTCAAATGCATATGTCTTGCATGGCTGATCTGCATGTAAATTAAAAAGTCTGGTTTGTTGTACTTACTGCATATATATATTAAAGACTCAGCATTGCATGTAATAAAAAGTGCTCAGTCCATAAGTCCATGAAGTTTCCAGTACCTTCTTGGACATTAAAATTGCAGTCTTTTTTTTTTTTTTTTCCTCAACCAATTGTTTCTCAAGGCTGATAAGCTGACTTAATAACCTTAGTTATCTAAAATAATCTCTTGTTATCATCCCATAGGACGGAATGTTAGGGATGAACAATTCTGAACTTTTCCAGGAAAAAGTTAATTTATTGTTCATAATTAAATAGAGCAGAAACATGTTGGGATGGATCTTATGACTGAAGTGTTGGAATGGAAGGTTACAGGCACTTCAGGAAAGACAGGCCCAGCAAGCGGATAGGAGGAGCTTCTATTTATGTTAAGGATAGGCTGGATAGTATAGAACTCGATCTGGGGACAGGTTAGCAGTCAACAGAGAGTCTGTGGGTCAGGGTAAAAGGGAGAACAACGATGTGAGACGTTATTGTGGGGATCTGTTACAGTCTGCCTGATCAAGAGGACTCCGTGGATGAAGCACTCTATAGAAGATAGGAACAGCCTCATGCTTACAGGGTGTCGTACTCATGGGCAACTTCAACCACCCTGATATCTGTTGGAGGGATGGTACGGCCCAGCGCAAGCAATCCAGGAGGTTCCTCGATTGTGTGGAAGACAAATTCCTTCTCTATGTAATAGAGGAGCTGACAAGGAGAGGTGCCATGCTTGACCTCGTGCTCACCAACAGGGAACAACTGGTTGGAAATGTGATGTTCCAGGGCAGCCTTGGTTGCAGCGATCATCATATGGTCAAATTTCAGACCCTCAAGACAGTGAGAAGAGTGTGAAGCAAATTCACTGCCCTGGACTTGAAGAGAGCAGACTTTGGCCTCTTCAGGAACCTGCTCAGTAAGGTTCCATGGGATATAGACCTAGGAGGCAGGGGGCCCCAAAACTATTGGTTGATATTAAAGGATCACCTGCTAAAAGGTCGGGAGTGTTGCATCTCAACTAGAAGGAAGTGCAGCAGGAGGGCAAAGCGACCTCCTTGGATAGATAAGGACCTGCTGAAGAAACTTCAAAGGAAAAAAGAGGCTTATAAAAGGCAGAAGCAAGGACAGGCATCCTGAGGAGAATACAGGCATGTTGTCCTGGAAGCTGGGGACCAGGTTAGGAAAGCTAACACCCGCATAGAATTCAATGTGGCTAGGGATGTCACAGATAACAGGAAGGGATTCTATAGGTATGTAGTGAATAAAAGACAGAGTAGAGACAATGTGGGCCCCCTCTGGAAGCTATCAGGAGAACTGGCTACCCTGGATTAGGAGAAGGCTGAGGTTCTTAATGACTTCTTTGCTTCAGTCTTCAGTAGAAAATGCCCTGACCACATCACCAAAGTCTAGGAAGGCAGACACAGGGACTGTGAGAATGAAGGCCCTGGGTCCACTGTAGGAGAGGATCAGGTCTGAGACCATCTTAATAACTTGAACATACACAAGTCAATGGGACCTGATGAATTGTTGAAGAGACATCAATTTAATACGTGGACCACTCAGTGAATAAAAAACTGGATGGATGGCTGCACGCAGAGTTGTGCTCAATGGCTCAATGTCCAGCTGGAGACCAGTAATGAGTGGTGTCCCTCAGGGATCCATGTTGGGACTGGTCTTGTTAAACATTTTTTCAGTGATATGGACAGTGGGATTGAGTGCACCCTCAGCAAGTTTGCAGATTACAACAAGCTGAGTGGTTTGCTTGATATGCTGGAGTGAAGGAATGTCATCCAGAGGGACCTTGACACACTTGTGAGGTGAGCTGATGCCAACCTGATAAAGTTTAACCGTGACGTATGCAAGGTCCTGACTCCACCTGGGTAAGAGCACTCCCAGGCACACCTCCAGGTTGGGCACAGAAGAGATTCGGAGAAGCCCTGTGGAGAAGGACTTGGGGGTGTTGGTCAATGAGAAAATGAACATGAGCCTGCAGTGTGCACTTGCAACCCAGAAAGCCAACCGTACCCTGGGCTGCATCAAAAGGAGCATGATCAGCAGTTCGAGGGAGGTGATCCTGCCCCTCCACTCTACTCTCATGAGACTTCACTTGGAGTATTGTGCACAGTTCTGGTGTCCTCAGCATCAAAAGGACATGGAACCTTTGGAACAAGTCCAGAGGATGGCTACGAGGATGATCATGGGACTGGAGCACCTCCCTTATGAAGATAGGATGAGCAAGTTGGGGCTTTTCAGCCTGGAGAAGAGAAGGCTGAATGGAGACCTCATGGCAGCCTTCCAATATCTGAAGGGGACCTATAGAGATGCTGGGGAGGGTCTCTTCATTAGTGACTGTACTGATAGGAGAAGGAGTAGAGTTCAAACTTAAACAGGGGAAGTTTAGATTGGATATGAGAAAGAAACTCTTTAGTGTAAGGGTGATAAGGCATTGGAATGGGTTGGCCAGGGAAGTTGTGAATGCTCCATTGCTGGCAGTGTTCAAGGCCTGGTTGGACATAGCCTTGGGTGACATGTTTTAGTGGGAGGTGTCACTGCCCAAGGCAGAGGGGTTGGAACTTTATGATCTTAAGGTCCTTTCCAATCCTAACTAGTCTCTGATTCTATGATTCTATTTGTATCAAATATTTTGCAAGTTAGTCTTCCACCTTTTGATTTTTCTCCTTTTTTAAGGCAAGAATATAATTTTTTTTTTTTTTTTCAGATCTGGTTTGAAGTTACTTATATTTGGTATTCTCTGACTGAGCAGAATTGAAAGTATTCCTGTCAATATTAATTGCACTTGAGACAGAATTTAATTTCTCTTATAATTTATAATATGTAAGACTTGATTGCCATGAACACCTGTGGAAAAGAAAAACTAGAGAGTCAGGAAGCTAGCCAAGGCAAATGCATTTAAAAACAAGAGACATAAACAGAATCATCATGTATTCACATTTTTTTTAGGATTATCCTATCACTGTAGCTTCCTAAGAATCCAATATGCTATTATATTAGTCTTTTCACTGATTCCAAGTAACATTATTCTAAGTCATTTCTACTTTGATATCCAGCCCAGTTCAGTCTATTGAGCCATTAAAAATAATGTGCTGGTGTGAATAAGAGTAAAAACACTTTCCCATTTTGTGATTGTGGCTAAAAATTCAGCAATAAGACGCAAACACTTCTGTCAGCAAAATTCCCTATTTATTTTTGGAACCATCATTATTTTGAATCTTTTTTTTGAAAGTGCCAGTGTAGAAAAGGAGTAGTAGATTCTTTGCCATTTAAATTTAATGGGTTTTAGAATTCTGTGGAACAAAACTTTTTCAATATTTTTGTTATCTTTTTTCTTGGGTGTGAATGGAGCTGCTGGGTAGGTTTTCTTATTTGGGTTTTCTAGTAGACTTTGCTCAGTTATGTATGGCTGTATGATACTAAGAATTGCAATGACGTTTTATTTTATTAGTGTCATAACTGTTGCTACAGAAAAAAAAATGGATTAATGGTAGCCCAGTTCCATGTGTACTCTTGTAAAGGTAGTGTAGAAACCTAACAGATTACCATATTTGGAGCGCTCCTCCAAAAATATTAAAATTCGCTACAGACAGTAAAATTTCTATAATCTTTCCCCATTATTATTGTAAGTTTTTAATATTCTTAGGTTGCTGGCCATATCACTTCACTCATCTTTATTACTATATTGAAAAACTGAATCGGGGGAGCATTCTCAATGGCTACAGAATATTCTAAATGTTACATTATTTCATAATGTCAGATTATTTCATGTGAAACATGCTGAAACTGCTGTCAAACTGACTTTATCTTCTAGGAAATTAAACTTCATTATCTCACACAATGCAGACTTCTTATAAAAGCAGCAAGGCAAATCTAGTGGGTAGTTGTCAGGAGATAATCACCCCCCTTGGGAATTATAGATAGGACTTAGATTCTGCTAAATCTCATGTTTTTTACAGCCATAGAGATATGATTATATTATGATAAAAATACCCCATTACTTAAACCTTTTTTCAGTGACAGATTACCTGCAATAATCTAGCTGAAATACCTCAAAAATACATGCTTTATGCTGTTTAATTTCAAGTTTCAAATAACCACATAAGAGATTATTAACTATTCATCTACAGAATTCTAAAACTTTGTGAACTATGTTAGGGAAAGTATCAAAGAACAAGGTTTTGTAAGAATATTTATATTATGTAAATATTATAAAAGGAAATTAAACAAGACGAATGTATTGCAATAATCATAATAAGAACACAAACAGTACTGATAACAATAACATCTAAATAAACCCATCAGAATCAGAAATAGTATTTTTGTTTGTTTGTTTGTTTTTAAAGCCCTGTACATACATTAATTAATTGCAAAATAAGTGCTAGTCTTGACTCGAAGCTGACCAGAATACAGTAACAGGAAAACTGAAATGCGACATTCTGCTAGTATATTTTTGACTGTGATTATGTAAACAATACCCTTCATCATATTAAATTGAAATTTAACCTTCAAAAATACCCAGCTATAGATTTGGTTTAACATTTGATGAATATACTTAACAAAATCCTAAGATAATTTAGTGATTGCTCACTTTAGCAGAAGAGAACTCAGGGGAGAAGAAAGAGGTTTTTCTCCCTCTTTGTGGAAATGAAACACTGGGGGTTTTATTTTATTTAATTGCAATAATATTTGAAATATAAGAATAATGTTTCTTTTGCGCATCTGTTAAACTTCTCCATGAAAGAAGATCTTCAAAATGAAAATTACAAGTGGAAGAATAGGCAGGTTTTTTTAACAGCCTATGCGGCAAAGCCGTGACCCTTCAGGGACTGAAACCAGATTCTCTTTTTCAGAGAGACATGAGCCTAAAAGCTACAAATGATTGCAGCCTTATTGCACAGTAGGTGTATGTCTTAACTCTAATAATTTAACACCAGTTAAACAAATCTAAACCAGCTTTCTGCTCATTTATATCAGAAGTACCTGGTAGTGTAGTGCTACAGCCAAAGCCATTTGTCTGATGGCAGCAATCTTTGAGATAAATTAGAAGTAAAGACAGAATATTAAGCTGAAGAATTTAAGCTAAACATTCTTAGTCTATTGTTAGTTTCATTGCAGTAATGAATTGTAGTTGTTATGGACAAGCCTTTAGTATGAATTAAAAGTTCACAGGTATTTGTATGTAGTGGAGAGATTCCAACAGAAAGAAAATGAGTTTACCCTATAAATTTGAGATCAGAAGAGTCTTTTTGATTTGAAAGTCCAGGTTAAATTTAGGTGAGGGTAAGCTAAAAATAATAGATATTTAGGCAAATTTGTCAAAAAATAAATGCATTATCATGCAAACTAGTTTTCTAGGATCCTTTTATATATTCTCTAGAAAAACGGTGGAGAGCTACTGTTTCATTCAGTCATTACCCATTCCTTATGCTTTACTTGAAATTTGGCACCTTTCTTATCAGAGGAGGTACCAATGAGATCAATCTATATCCTTCTTATCATGGGAGAATCACCTCACAAGTACCTGAAGGGAGCGGAGTGTGATGATGGGCTTTAACGGCTGGGGGTCACCCTCCCCATTCTCTTCCCTCCCCATGGCCCAGGACTCCATTTTAGTGCCACAGATTGTCAGGTATCTTCCCTACTGTTGCTGCAGCAGGGCCAGTCTCCAGCTTCTCTCAGGCTTTCCTGACCATGGACCTTGCCAAGCTAGGCCTGCCCACATCCCAGCCCAGCCTCTGCTCATCTCCATAGACCTGCCCAGCAAACCCAGTGATGTGTCTGTGACACTGTTTCCCCTCCCCAAGCCTGACCCTGATCCCCATCTGTGGGCTGCTGTCTTTGCCTGTTCTGGACACATCCCAACAGATTTGCTTGAAGCCCTAGGCTGGGAGATGTCTAATTCCATTGCCCCAGCTCAGAGTAGAGACAGCTCAGGTTGCTCAGGACCATATCCAAACAAGGTTTGAATATCTCCAAGTACGGAGTCTTCACAACCACTCTGGGCAACCTGTTTCAGTGTTTGATCCTCACAGTAAAATAGTTTTTATTACTACAGAGAAATTTTGTGTGGGTTTTTTTTTTTTTTTGTTTGTTTGTTTTCTTCATTTTTTTTTTCTTTCACTGTGCTCCAATTGCCTTTAGTCCTGTCAGTGAGCATCAATGACAAGAATCTGGCTGGGTCTTTTTGTGCACATTGAGAAGATCCTATGGAGACTTTTCTCTTCCAGTCTGAATAATCACATCTTTTTCAGCCTCTGCCACTATATAAGACGCTCCAGTTATTTAATCATCACAATGACACTGAAGTCTGGTCTTAACAAAAGTCTTTATGGGGTTGTAACAGGTTTCTGAATATTTTCTGAAGCTTTAAGTCCAAATTCTACTATGAAGACTACTGGTTTCTGGATTATGTCTGTTTTGACACGCAAGTTTAATTCAGCATTAAGGTACAAAACTGCTTAAAAAGCAAGATATCCAGGTGGTATATCACCCTTTTCTTTCTTTTTTTTTTTTTTTTCTTTTTCTTTTTTTTTTTTTTTCCTCTTTTAAAGGCATTACGACCAGGATCAGACTTCTTAAGGAACCTACAAAGTGAACTGCTGTTGAAGTTTATAAATTAATAAGAGTTTTGCAAGTTCACTTTTTGTGCTTGCTGTCCATATATCTGATAAAGTGCTAGATACTAGATCAGCAGTGTTTTCTCGTGAAAGATGAATCTTGAATCTTCATAACAAGAGGTGGGGAGCAGGAGAATGAACTAGCATCAGATGAAACAATGTGACTTTAAAAGTGCAGTCATGTGACTCAAGCAATAGCATGATAAACAAAAAAATCTAATGAAGAACTGGAAACTCTACCAGACAGGCTATGTGAAGTTAGCCTCTTAGGAATATTTTTTATGCTAAATGAAATTTAGCAAGAGATGGAGTAAATGCTGATGTTGTCAACACTGAAGACATTTTGTAATGGTTTTATTAAAAGAAAATCCAAAAGAAAAGAAACACAGTCAAAAATCTAGAAAGCTGCTCAGCTAACCAAATATAGAGGTCTAAATTGTTATTTCAGCTTGTCTATCTGCACCTTCTGTGGAAATACTGAAGGCTTAACAACTTTCTTTAGGAAACCTAATGCCTAAATGAAGTTGGGGAAAAAAATCACAGTAACAGTGGTAGAGATAGAGTGTGTACATGAGTTGTTGTATAAACATTGCAGGACATTCTACCTGAAACATTAAGAAAATAATTTGGCTTTGACATTGCAAAATTTATCTGCATGAATTGGTTGACAGGTCTATGAATTGTCTATGGAAGGCTCTGAACTGGCAGAGTACCAGTCTACTCATGGTAGGCGGTGGGTGATTACCTTTGCATCACTTGTTGTGATTTGTTTTCTTCTATATTCTACCTCTTCTCTCACTGACTAAACTTTTTTTTTCTACTTTTTTTTCATCTTGATCTGCAAATTTTCTTGCTTTTATTCTTTCTTCTTCCCCCATCCCACTTGGGGTGATGCGGGTAAGTTAATAACTAACTTTGTGGCACCTACCTGAATGTTGGGGTTAGTCCACAACAGCAGTCAACCTGGATGAGATTCATTTATTGCACAAAGCCTTAGCAATCATTAATTTCTTGAAAATTATGAAAGAGTCAAGAAGTTCAAATTTACAGTTTGCAATCAGGCCTCTGTCACACTCTTTCCCTACCAGTGTTATTCTAGTCTGATGTTTGGCCTCCTGTTGTAATAAAATAGGCTCTGCAGATTATAAAACCTTAAGAAGTCTTAAGGAATTCTTTGAATTAAACTGATTATGAACTACAAAAGCTCTTCAAGGAGAGCACACTTTTTAAATGACAAATTCTTCACCACAACTTGCGAGTACAGCAGATTATTGCCATAACAATTAAGAGTCTGTCCTGGGTTCGGCAGTAGCGGTTGTTTTTCTCCTTCTTGGTAGCCGGTGTGGAGCTGTGGTTTTTTTTTTTTTTTTCTTTTGACTTTCGGCTTGTGAACAGTGTTGATAACACCAATGTTTTAGATACTGCTTAGTACATTTTGGTCTGGCCAAGGACTTTCTGAGTCTCATGCTCTGCCAGGGAGGAGGGTGAGCCGGGAGGGAGCAGAGACAGGGCATCTGATCCAGATTGACCAAAGAGGTATTCCATAGCATAGCATGTCATGCCCGGAA
>JANRGW010050341.1:0-17373 GCA_024733675.1 Psilopsiagon aymara | reverse complement strand
TCCAGGAGCAGAGGGAAGAAGAAGGGGGAAGTGAGTGAACAAACTGCGTGGCTGATTTATGGCTTAAACCACGACAAAGGGGAAAAATGACTGCTACTGCTGAACCCATGGCACTAATCTACTCACTTTTCCATCTGCACAGCATGTCCAGTATATAAACTGGGGCAGTTACCTGGAAGGATTAGATCACTGCTGGGAAGGGCTGGGCATCAGTCGACGGGTGGTGAGCAGTTGTATTCTCTCCCCTTGTTTCCCTTATTATTATTAGTGGTGGTAGCAGCAGTGGCTTGTGTTATACCTTAGTTACTGGACTGTTCTTATCTCAACCCATGGGAGTTACATTCTTTCTATTCTCCTTCCCACCCCTCCAGGAGTTGGGGGAAGAAGGGGGGGAGGGGGAGGAGTGAGCAAGCAAGCTATATGACTGACTAGAATTAAATCACTACACCTCCCAAGGTTACTCCTTGAGGTTGAGAGGTTCCTTGTCCCAACAGATTCTTGATAAGTGATTGATAGTATGATGAACCTTGAAAGCTAAGTGATATAAAAGATTGATAGTGCATATATAATCCTTTAGACATAAACCGTTGACCAAGTCTGGGACTAGAGGTGGATCCAGCTGCATCTAAACTCCTCTCAGAGAAGGAGTTAAGAAAGAAAGCAGGTCCTTTCTGAACCTCAGTACTCAACAGGAGGGTCTCCCTGACAGTTTTGTGTGCCACACTCCTCTGTGCAGCAAATAATCAAGAGCACCTTTCCATCAAATCTTATTAAAACATAGTGGTTTTTATCAAACTCAAGGCTGGTAAAAGTCTTCTGACTTTTTTGGGGGTGGAAGGTCAAGATGATATAGAAGGCCCTGGGCATTGCAAATGACACTAGGTTTGCCATTTAAGTGACCGAATTTATACAAAAAAGATTGCAGATAAGTTTTTAATGGCTTAATTTCTAACTAATTCCTTTTATTAGAATTATAGCCTTCATCTCTTAAGTATAATTTATTTGCTTATTCACTTTAAGGTCCCATATTTTGGTATTTGTTTCCAAATATTCTCTGATGCTTGCTGTTACTTTATAAATTGCAGAAAATTGCTTCATATTTTTCTATTTCAAAGTGATATATGGTAAACATATCCTTAAGTTTATACAGCTATTAAGCATGCACAAAGACACACATAAAATATCACACTGATCTCTTTTATTCTGTATTCATCTTATTCTGTATTCATCATAGTTTCTGAGAAAAGCATTATTATATTAGGCAGTGAGGTCATACATTAAATTTGTGTTTCCTGTAGGCCATGTACTATTTTTACAGTATTAATTGGTGGATCTAACCTTGAAGTCACACCCTCTAGAGGCACTTCTATCTTAAAAACAGATGTAAGTATGAAGTCTGAACCCCTGGAAGCAAACCCAGAATGGACTCTCAGCTGTGACAATGAAATGAAATGTCATCCATGGCTCCAGTCCTACTGCAGATACACAGAGAACACTTAGATAGAAAATATGATACTGAAATAAGATTAAAATTTTCATGTCCACTGTGCATTTGATAGTTGCTAGCATATATTTAGGTAAATAAAGCAAAAGATAAGGTCGGCTATAAAATTTTGGGGTTTGTATAGGTTAACTTGAGGTTAATTTAAAAATAGAACTGAGTGTGTTCCTTTAGGCTAATGAGGAAGGTTTTTCAGAGACGTGTAATGGTTTTTTTAGATTAAATATAGCTTGCTAAAAAGACCACAATCTTTTGGACATGGAAGCCCTTCTTCAGGTTTAAAATAGAAAAAGCAGCATTCAATCTGAATACTGTGTAAGAGAAATTGCTCTGGTCTTAACTTCATTATGTTAATCATTTAGACAAATTGCAGAAAAGACATCTTGCACCAGTGGAGCTGAGGGAGATGTGGGTGAGATTCCCAGCTCCTACAGGAAAAAGAAAGGCAGTTAATTATTACTTTTGGTGTAGTGTAATGAAGAGGAGGATAAAGGCTAAGCAAAATCAGTATGCTATCAAGCTGGCATCTCTACTGAGTCTGCAATTTTTAGTATCAAGAAGTACTATAATTTAGCTCACAGGCTTGCCTTTTGAGAATACTGTACACATCACCTTTGAATGAGGATTTGGAAGGCAGAAGGCAAGGTCTCCTAGCTGTAACTACTGTTTGATTTGCTTGATTTCCACATCAGATATTCCATGAAGGCATTGGGAACATGAATTAACTGTGAAATAAGAACATGTATGTGTGGTATCTGTGGATTTTGTTCTACTTCTGTTGTGGGCGAAGGAGTAGGCGATGGAAAAGGGTGTGAGAGAACTTCTCCGGAGCAAGCATGGAAAATTAAAATCTAGAAGGGTAAGATTTGATTTTATGATACTGTTCCACCCTGCTCTGTGGGTGTGGGGGAAAATGATGGAGGAAAATATGCAGTTCCCAGGAGAAACAACAAGCCCTCCAGAGCTTGAAAATGAAACAGCAATTCATTTTATTGTAAACTTCCCTAAGCTGTATCAGAAGGAACAAAAGTCTTGGCAAGTTTTTATTCTTATAAAGCTTCAAAGTAGAGGGAGAACAGGAGAACAGAAAGAAAGGAGAGAAACCACCCCACGGATCCAGTAACGTCTTCTCAGTCTGTGAGCTGAAACCCTTTTAGCTGTAGTACTTTTAGTTAGCTAATAGACTGAGGTCCAGGGTGGAGGAGAGCAGCTGAAGAGCGGTTTCCTTTCTAAAGCATCAGGTTCTTTCGGAATTAAGCCATAGGTGTAGACCCCTTGTCATGCCTGCACATGCATTGTCAGCTATTCTATAATGTTCCAGATGGTGGCGGGGGTACCTGGTAAATCTCCAGATCCCATTTACTTTATGCTGAGGCTCACAGATATTGCAGCTGCAGTGCCTGTGCCACTGTCCCCGGGCAGACTGTTACTGGGGCAGTTGAACTTCATGGCCCCAGAGAAGACAACACAGGAAAAATCCTGCCCACCTTTGTGGAGCAAGAACACTGCAAGCCACATCTTGCTGCTTACCATGGAGAGGTGCTCAGCCTCCCTCGGTTCATTCTGTCTTCTGAGGTTTTTGAGACAAACACAAAAAGGGTCTCTTAACCACTGCAAAATCTGGATCAAATTTCCTTTGGTGATATTGGATCATGCATGTCAGTCAGATTACCCCAGGAAGTTGTATTTTTGTGGTCTGCTTCTAGGATTTCAGGATATGGGTTAAATGAGTATAACAGCCTGTGGCTGATTTTTTTACAGTCTGAACATAGTGTAAATTTTGAGCAAACTCCAGAGTTCAGAATAGCATTTAAGGTCTGTGGTAAACACAACTGAAGTTTAATGTCCTCAAAACATATCTAATTAAGCTGCATCCCACTGTCATTTTGCCAGTCTCTCCTCTTCCATCACATCAGGTGTAAACTACTTCAGAAACTGCTATGATCTCTTACTCACCTAAAAAAATTCCATTTACCCCATTGCACTAGGGCTCAGTGGAGGCTCACAAGTATATTTTTTTCCACCTCCAGCAAGCTACCAGAAGTCCTCAGCAGCTGTTCAATACACATCATTGTTGTGATGACTATGCTATGGTTATCTATCATTCTAAAGACTAGTCTAGTATGGTTTTTATCTCTCTACCTTCTTTCTTTCTGGCTATCACACTTCTTATGCTGAAGTTTTAAATAAATTTGGGAAATATTTATTATTTTCCAATTTCATAAGTTTAGTCCCATTCATATATATTAAAATGCATTTTGATTCCCATGGTTAAGCACTGTGGGAAATAATCAGAATGTTGCTATTACTGGAAGTTGCTAGCACATAAGTCTTAGGAAAATTACTTCTGATTTGCTTGAGTTTTTTGCCACTTAACGTATCCTTGAGGAGTTAACAAGAAGGTTAGAAATATGTCATAAAGTATGAGGAGCGATATTAAAACTGTCACATCATCACATCTGTACATTTCAGTTTTCTAAAGTCTATGGCTATTTGTGTCTACGGAGCAAGTGTGTCACAGTCATAAAAGGTAATCTACCATATATGGAACAGTTTGATAGACTTTCTAGTGGATACAAGATGAAGAGAAAGAGGGACCCTGAATCTTGAAGAAAATTGTGGGTCTTGTAGTATATTCCATCCAAAAGATAGAATGCCAAAGCAAACTCACACACAAAGTAAATGCTGAAGCGCTTGATGATACTCCAGTTTGTGATTTTTTTAAAGTTCTAATAAGTAATTTCTAATGTTTGATGTGCATAAATATGAAAAAAGACTGGACGCATCAGTCATCAATATGATGCTTGAAAACACTGCTTGAAAACAGTCTCATTGAGGTGATCTCAGTCAAGTTGATCAATATTGATCCTGGCTTAATGCATAACAGGATGAAAGTGATTTATCAAAATGAATTAGTGAATTTTGAGAGACAGTAGGGTAGAAATTTTAATCTCCTAAAATGACAAGTATCATTTGCTGCCCACTTGAAATTACTGTGGCATATAAGGACTAGTAAATCATAATAAGACAATGAATACTGCTTGATTATTTACCATTAATTGTGGAATGACCCTGAGATTGGAAATAATACCTTTATTAGTTTCCTCTGAATAAAGCCAAGAAAAAAACTTCTCTCTACTAGTGTCTCAGTCATAACTGTTCATTGGTAGCACAAAAAGAGGCACAAAATGCTTCCAGCTTTATTTAATCATAGAATCATAGAATAGTTAGGGTTCAAAAGGACCTTAAGATCATCTAGTTCCAACACCCCTGCCATGGGCAGGGACACCTCACACTAAACCATAACACCCAAAGCTCTGTCCAACCCGGCCTTGAACACTGCCAGCAATGGAGCATTCACAACTTCCCTGGGCAACCCATTCCAATGCCGCACCACCCTTAAAAGTAAAGAATTTCTTCTTCATATCCAATCTAAACTTCCACTGTTTAAGTTTGAACTCGTTACCCCTTGTCCTCTCACTACAGTCCCTAACAGAAAGTCCCACCATCTACCCTGTAAAAAACACCATACATTTTTGCTTTACTGAAAGAGTGTCAATTAGTCTTGAAGCACAAAATTATTTAACACTGTTGATTTTGTATTGTGGAGCTGAAAATTACACAAAAATAACAGCATTCACCTGTTTCAAAAGCACCAGACCACACTGTGGACATTTGTTATAGCTTCTTGTTCTCTGTTGCACTTTATGAAAAACAAAATTTTTCTTGGAAATATCCTAAATATTTCTAAGTAATTCAGGTAGCTGCAAATTGGAAAGCATGCCAGATAACAAGCAAAGCTTACAGGATTTTTTCCATATGATATAAAATAATTAATATAATATACATATACATATTATAATATTATCTATTATTTCTTATTTATTTTATATTAAATTAATATATAAAATATAATGTGGTAATATTTTATTATACATTATTGTATATTATCATACCGCAGACCACCTAGCCAGGATGAATCTACAGAAAGGACAATTACCCAATGAGAAGTATAAGCATGTTGTTAGGTTATGTAGAGAGAAAGTTAGAAAAGTGAAGGCACAGATGAAAATAAATCTGGCCACTGCCATAAAAGATAATAAAAAATACTTCTTCAAATATATTAGCAATAAAAAAAGGGCAAAGGAGAACCTCCATTCTCTACTGGATACTAGGGGAAACCTAATGGTCAAAGATGAGGAAAAGTCTGAGTTCCTTAATTCTGCCTTTGCCTCAGTCTTTAACAGTCACACCAGCCATTCCCAGGGTACTCAGTTCCCTGAGCTGAATGACACTATTGACTGAGGGTACACTCAATCTCCTCATCCAGATCATCAGTGAAGGTACTAATCAACACTGGTCCTGACACTTACCAGTGAGGGACACCACTAGTGACTGATAGACAACTAGATGTGATACCATTTGCCACCACACCTTGGGCTCACCCATCCATCCAGTTTGCAACCCAGTGAAGAATCCTCCTATCCAGTCCATGAGCAGCCGGTTTCTCCAGGAGAGTGTTACTGGAGACAGTGTCAAATGCTTTGCTAAAGTCCAAATAGACAATGTCCACAGCCTTTCCCTCGTCAACCAGGCAGGTCACCTTATCATAAAATCAGGTTGAGTTTCTGAAGGGGTTATTTACACAACTTCACATCATCTGTGATATAATGGCCACATCAGACTAGAGCACATCATCCAAGTGACGCAGCTTAGTAGCAGCAGAGATGAAATCTTTCCATCAAAGAAAACATTGAGAAATTGAAAAAAAGGGGCAAACCCCACTATGACTTGGTATCTAGAGGATGGAAACAGATTTCAAAAAAGACTGAATGCTTTTCTGTTACCATCATCCAAAGTAGATGAGAATGAAGCTAGTAAACACAGTAACCTCAGCAGATGTCCCTCTTACAAAAACTGAATTTCTCCATTTGTTGTAGAAGGTAAACAATCTGCGGATAGTGCACATATTAAAGCAGCATAAAGCATGAAATAAATTCGCACACCTAACCTGAGCTACAGCTTTCAATATGGTATTTTTTGTGGGTTGTTTTTTTGTGATTTTTTTATTTGGGGAGGGGTAATTTTTTTAAAAAATTATCATGTTTTATATATCAACTACAAGAGGCCACTCACCCTCATGAATGAATCAATACAGCTCTTGAGAGGTGCAGCAAAGAATTCATAATTATGAGGCCACAGAAAGCATTCTGCAGCCTCACCTCTTTCAAGTACAAGTTTGATAAAATAATCAAGTGGCTTAGTTAATCAGGAAACTGATTACCCAAATCAATTAAAGCACTGCTTGATTTGTCTCCCAGCAGCTACCCTTGGCTTTAGATTTCAGTTAGTATTTTCTTTCTATTCCTTTGCTGCTACTGTGGTAAATATGGTCAGAGAGCATAGACTATTTTATTTTCCTTTCTGATGCTTTAACGAGGTGTTGGGTTCTGGCATTACAGCAGATTCCAGCTGGTGAAATAAGCCAGACATTTCTTGCACTGTTGTTAAATCTTTTATAAATATTGACTGGAGTCTCTTCAGGGGCAGTTTCGCAAACAGTCTTCAGATTCCCCAGAGAACTCTTTATCTGTTCTCTGATTTATCCCAAATGTAGAAAATGAAACAATGCCAAAAATTAGGAACAAAAGAATATGATTGTGCTTCGCCTGTCTTGGCATAGTTTACCATATGTATATATTAATGTCACTGACAAAGCTGTTGAACAAGACCAGTCCCAACATCGATCCCTGGGGGACACCACTCATTACTGGTCTTCAGCTGGACATTGAGCCATTGACCACAACTCTTTGCATGCAGCCACACAGCCAGTTCTTTATCCAGCAAGTGGTTCATCTATCAAATTGATGTCTCTCCAATTTAGAGACAAGGATGCTGTGTGGGACAGTGTCAAACGCTTTGCACAAGTCCCAGTAGATGACATCAACTACTCTACCCCTGTCCGTCAGTTCCATAGGTCCATCGTAGAATGCCACCAGATTGGTCTGGCAGGATTTCACCTTAGTGAAGCCATGCTGGCTTTCACCAACCACCTGTTGTTTTTCACGTGCTTTAGTATGCCTTCCAGGAGAATCTGCTCCAAGATTTGCCAGGCACAGAGGTGAGGCTGACTGGTCTGTAGTTCCCCAGCTCATCCATTTTCTCCTTGAAAATGGGGGTTATATTACCCTTTTTCCAGTCATCAGGAATTTCACCTGATTGCCATGATTTTTCAAATATGATGGACAGTGGCTTAGCAACTTCATTTGCCAGCTCCTTCAGGACCCACAGATGGATTTCATCAAGTCCCTTGGACTTGTGTACGATCACTTTCCTAAGATGGTCTTGAACCAGATCCTCTCCTACAGTGGAGCTAAGGTCTTCATTCTCACAGTTCCTGAGTCTACCTTCCAAGACTTGGATGGTGTTGTCAGAGCATTGATACCGAAAGGTATGACAGAGATCTTGAATGTTTGATTGGTACTGAAACAGAGACATAAGAAATTAACATCCGCTAAAGGTACTCTCAGTCTAGTTTATAGGCTTGCCTAAAATTGTACCTTCTTTGTTAAAAAAATCTGGTGTATTCGTACTACATAACTACTTAGTGGAATAAGAGTAGTGCTATTGAAAGCCTCCATAGAGTAACTCTGGCCAGCAAAGTCAGGCATTCAAATAAAACTGACAGGATAGACCTTTGGACCTCTTTAAAGTCACCCAGCTCTCTCTCCACTGAATATGTGCTATAAAAGCTGCTTGATACAAAACTTTAGGCAAAAACCTGGACATCTAAGAGGCAGTGTAGATCATGCTCAATATTCTTAAGAGTGACTTCAATTCTAATCAAACAAAATATTATGTAAGAGTATTAGGATAACCTTTTATATTGCTAATTATGCTTTTTTGAATTTTCCTTTTCTTGGAAGTAAGGGAAGAATTGCTGACAAACAGAAGAATCCAGTTAAATAGGAGTTAATTTGTTGTAACACCATGCTCAGTTTCCATGTCTGATTGAAGTAGATGCTCACAGTAATGCCTTTTAGTCTTGTAAATCTATAAACTAACATATCATTAGAGAAATTCAGTTTAGATACAAGGTTAAGGGTGTGGCTAGCTGATTTGTATGACTGATACTCCACTTTCTTATATGATAGTAGATTTATGTATATATGGTAATATGTAATAGACACTGGAGTGCATTAGAAAAGTCTCCTTTTATAGCTAACATATATATTTCTTTCTCCGTAAAGAAAATCCCACAATGCTTAACAGAACAATCAAAGCATGCTAATTGATTATGTATTTTTGTCAAGTACATATGCCCATATCAATAAATGGATTGTTCAAAACCAACCCCTGAGAATCCGACCTACACAATATATGGCTTAGTTTCAGAGAATTGTTTCTAATGCATGCACTGGCATTCAGCAATAAAATCTTCTCTATTATATAATAACTTCCTTCTATCAAAAAATCTGCTTTACCTAGGAATTTCAAATTTTCACATTTGCATAAAACACAGAATAAATGAAATTCAGTTATGATATACAATGGGCTTACATAATTTAAGTAGAATTTAGATAGATACATAATTAAGAGAAGAATCCATTTTTTTTATATAAAATATAGGTATGAAATGTTCACTAGAAAAAACACAAAATTTTTTTCACATAAAGCTATTGAACACCACCTGAAACATGAGCATTTGGGCTTCAAAAAAGGGGAATAGACTGGACACAAGGAGGACAAGCTCTTTATGTGATCTGTCGGCAGCAGAAAGCTGTTTTAATGTGGTACTTGCGATCGCTCTTTTTGGCTATCTAACTTGGCCAGTTAGGTAATAAAAGTAAAGCTAAAGCTTTACTTCCAGAAAAGCAGAGCTATCACATGTAATAACCACCAGGTGTGTTACTCATGTTCTCTAGGCTTTCTCAAGCAGTACTGGATAACAGCATGCACAAGGTTGCATTAAGATGTACTGGCTCTGTGATGTCCACCTCTGAGTACTCCAGTGAGGCCCTCAGCCACCTATAGGGGCAATAGTTTCCTTGGCTTTTACCACAGTCTCTCAGGGAAAAACAAAATAGCATTTCTGGAAGTGATTTATCTTATTCAAAAATAGAACTCTAAATTAAAACAAATTAATTTTAGCTACAGTGGTCTATTTTTCTCCTTAAAATTTGTATATACATTTGCATGTAATACTGAAATCTAAAATTATCTGAGATAAATGCTAATGCACATAGTAATCCATCAAGAGGTCCATATCTCCAGATATTTTCAGAACATGCATTCAACAAGCAGTACTGAGGTTCATTTCAAAAATTAGCTTCTGCATTGTTAAACTTACTTGAAAGCACACATAGAGGTATATTCATTTGAAATTACTCAGACAGAAAAAAATATGAAGTCAGGTTTGCTTCAGAAATGAAGGGCAGGGAGGGGAGAGAAGAACAGGGCAACTAGAAGATTTTACCAGCAAGTTATAGACTACAGTCAGGAGAAGGAAGATGCAAATCTTATTTCCTGTTGCAGGTGGACAAGAATGTATATATTGCTGGAAATGAAATAAGAAAGGGCCTTCACTGTGTTACCTATTTCTTAGCTTTGGATTTGAAAAAATTCCAACCAAGAATTGCCTAAATTTAGGGTTTCTTATCATCTGACAGAGTGTTGAACCTTTTGCACTATGCAAAGAACATTTTCAGCAGCCTTTTTTGAAATAAAAGATGGGGTTAATCATGTGTTGCTGTAGATACAACTTAGCCAAGACAAACAAACCAACTAACCAATCAACCAACTACTCAGAATTTCAGATCCATGCTTCACTTAGTTTTAGTATTTCCCATTTTTCTATTTGTCTATTCATTCAGGAGACTTAGATGTCTAATTCTTTTTTGTGAATCGTGCCTTTAAAAAAAATAACACCTATTATAAATTTATTATATGCCAGTTGAAAACATTTCTGTGTTCCCTGCTTTCCTTTGGCTTCAGATCTCAAAGGTGATTCTACTGAATAATGTCTATAATAATGAATTAAACAACCTGACATTTGAATATCTACTTATTGTACTGCTCTGCAAGCTAGTTAACATTTCTCATATTCCACCAGGGGTAAATTATTTTTAATTCATGTTTCTGAATATATTTCTTGGGAAAGATATTTACTTTGTGAAACTCATCTTTGTAGGTTTAACTACTTGCATTCTTTACCCATAGTAGTCCTGTTTATAATGTAATGTAACTAAGGTAAAAGACTGTTCCGAGCATTTCAACAATGCAATGTTCATCCTGTTGTAAGAAGGTGTTAAAGATTGCCCTTACAAATGGTAGCTGCAATGTTATAACAGTCATGCTAAAACTGTGCAGTTAGAAAATCACCAGGAGAAAGTACATTCTTAATTTGGCTACTACAAAACTTACTGGCTTTTGCCAACCTGAAATAATATTGTGATTACAAAATTTGTTTGCAGTGTGGCAAAGCCAGCCTTTGGTCTGCAATCAACCAATTCTATTTCTATTCCAAGTACTTATTTCAACCTACTACAACCTATTTCCAAGTTAATAATGTCATGCCAGGTCCACTGTGGTGGAAATATATATTCTTCTATATTAAGGCATTTAAATTGAGATTTCTAGATAGATATGCCAGCATCCAACTAGATATTTGATTGAATTTCCTAAACATTGTTATCTATTGTGGTCTGAAATGCCTTAAGATATCCAAGAAATCCACAGAAGGCTGGCAAATATGGCAGTGATCCACTGGTGGTCTTGTGCATTTCTGAAATGTATGTGGAAGCTCGGCAGATGTTCTGGATAGCTCAAATGAAAGTGTAAAACTATGTTAGATAACAATCACATAGAAATATTTACTTAGAATAAACTGAATAACTGAATAACATGAATAACATTTTCTGCTCCATCACATCAGTGGTCAGCTGCTCATCTGAACCCTACATATGCTTTCTCTATTATACAATCTCAAATACCTAGTTGTGGAAAGACCTTATATTTAAACTCTCAAAATTAGGTGTGATTTTAACCCACTTGTCTTGATAGATATGCAGTTTTTTCTTGTGTGTTTTGAGACTTCCATGTTCACACCCCTCCCGCCCAAAACATATTGAACTACAGCTCTGTAGTTAACAATATCACTGTAATTTTAAATATTCATATTTTTATTCAATTCCTTTTTTGAAAAAATAAAATTAAAAGAGGAAAAAAAAAGTAATTTTTCACATATTGTTAGCACATAAAATTTTATTTGTCATAAAACTTAATTTCTAATTTTTCCTTCTGATATTTACTTTTCTTATAGTTCTTTCTTTTAGTTACTGCAGTAAAATTAGATAATATCCTCTCAACATCAAACCTATACAATCATCCAGATTATTCAAATCCAACACTATCTAAAATGTATTGACATGCAAAATTATTAGAAAATATGCCAGATTGATTTGTGTGTTTTCTAATATAATTTTATAACATAATAGCAAAAACAAGGGGCTGCATTGAAAACATTTTCAATAAACTATCTGGTATTCCCATTATTATGACAGCAATAGTTATGGATATTAACATTGATGTTGGAATTTTATTTCACAAAAAGAGATGTTGCAATCTAGCACTCAATTTATGAAATGCCATCCTTATCTTTTTATTATTTGGATTTGAAGTACTAAAATATAATACAAAATTGTCTTGCTACCAGTGGAAAGAATGTACTTCTGTAGCAGGCAATATATTTTAAAGAGTTCTCAAAAAGGTCATTCGTTTTAAAAGGCAGCATATTCATAATCTGAACCAAAGTTCTTGTGTTGTTCTAGTTGAAGATTATCTCATCAAGAAATTGAAATTTCTTCATGCAGGCACATTTTGTTTATTTTCCTGTAACTGCATTTTAATTTTTTTTTTTTTTTCTCTTCCCTCAGCATTGGTAAAGGATAAGATGTAGGCTGTTGCTAGTCAGAGACATAATAGAAGTCAGAGGCCAAAGATAACTTCAACGAGGCTAACTTGATTTATTCCATACAGACATTTTTCCATATGCTTTATTCTGTTTGCTCTTTTCTGGTATTTGCTTTCCATATGGCAGTCCCTCATCCCAAAATTTGTTTCCCTGAGATTTTTGAAGAGTGAATGAAAATGTAGATCTACAGGTAAGATCTGTAATTGCGAATTTGTGAGGACTGGAACCGATGATGAAACTTCTTATTTTACAGCCTAAATAATAAAAGGGATCATTTATTCCTATTCAGATAATACAACAGGTTATGGTTACATTTATTCAAAATGTTGAAGTACGTGGACAAGATCAAAAAGTAGATTGCAAAAGAAAGCTCATTTTGGTATTAAATGAACCACAGGGACAGATGCAGAAAACAAAGAGGTCCAGAAATACATACTTATAGCCTTCAGTAAATCTAGTTGAAGTATGGCTCTCTTTTATCAGATTGCAAGATGGCTATCATCATCTTTGAATATTAAGTCCTTTGCTTATTTCTTTATTTTCTAAAATTACTTTAAAATTTACTACTGCAACTTTCTTGTGTTGTATTTTCTGATCTTGCATCATCCTGTTTCTCTGCCTCACAGACTGCAAAATCTCAGCACAACATCCTTACATGTATATCATACCAATCATCTCAGGTATTTTACATCATCACTCATACACCTACAGTGTTCTTGTCTTACTTTGTGATAATACTATTCATCCAAGTACTCGTCTTCTGCTTCTAGTTTCTTTTGCTTATACCAACGTTTCGTGGGTTTTTTTGTTGTTGTTGTTGTTTTCATTTGTCTTTATTATTTATTTAACAATATTCCTGGAGTGTTTGTATACCAGTATTGTGTCATCAGACTCCTATTACCCCATAAAACATCACTTTTCCTTTTTGAGGAAAAAAAATAACCCAAATATATTCAGTGTCACTTTGTAGTACATTTTTCTTAAGTTGCTACCAGTTACAACATGATTCATAGAAACATAGAATGAGAAAACCATATGCTCAAATGATTTCATGCCTCAAAATTTCAGCATTTTTAAGTAGAGTGATTTTGTCTAAAGTGCCTTTTTTCTTTTTTCTTGGAAATTTTGTAAGTAAATAAGCACCTGTAATAGTATTGTAAATTTAATTATAATCCTTAAAAATGCATAGAGCCTTTTCTGGGTTTGTTTTATAGAAATATTTTTTTCTTTGTCTCTGCTTCCAATACAATTTCTAAATTATGGATGCTTGCAGTAGAATGTTTCACTCAGTAGTAATGCTTTGTCTTAATATGAAGAACTATGTAATGGCACTGCCTCAATAAGACTTTTTCTTATGAACTGCTGAACCAAACAGTCTCTGCAAGAAGCTGTTTCTGTTTTCCTTCTAGATCTTGGGCACGATTTTCCAGCAATAGATGGCATTTGAGTCAGAGATACAATGTTCCTTCAAAAATCACATACATTATTATAACACTGGCCCTGGCAGTAAGCATTCTGTTCCCTGTTTTCCCTCCTGGTCCAGCAGTGCTCTTGGGTGTCGTTTATGTTGTTTCTCCTCAAGCGCTAATTCTGCCTCTCAGGACACTCATACTGATTTCCTGCCCTTTTATTCTTTTTGAATACCTCTTTCTTTTGACTGATAGTTCATGGTTTCTCAGAAGCACAGTCATCGTTAAATCACTTCAGTTCTAATTAAATAAAAACACGGTATTTACACAGTAGGTTTTAAGAGATTAAACAAACAAACAAAAAACAAACAAAAAAAACCAAACCTTAAATCTATTTTTAAGCCATTTAAGGTTCCACATTCTCTATTGAGTTACTTGGTTCTGAAAAGAGCTGAATCTGAATCTGAAAAGACAATTGAACAAACACCCCAATTAGATCTTTTTCTTTTCTGTAAGTAAATACTATCTTTTGAAAATAGTCCTCTCCAACGGCAACAAACATTGTCAGTTAGCAGTTATCCCAACCAGTTATTTTCACACTGACAACAAGTCTGGCAGTAGACAATTCCTCATAATCGCCAGTCACTGCTTGGCTGAAGCAACTTAGAGATCTAAAAGACCTGGCAAACAGAACCAAGAAAATAAATAAAAATGGGGATTGACTAAAAACCATATAGCTCTAAACCAGTCATGGACAAATAAGCTATTGTAGGACAGGAAATATAATCAGGGATATTTCTGAGGGTTAAAATAAACGGCTTTCATTCTACCCACACAGTGTGTTTACATACCTATTGTATCTGACGGAAATTAAAAGACACTTTGAGGCAACAATTCATCCCACATATTTCAGGATAGAATGAATTACCTTGAAGGAACAAATCATGACTACCTCTTCTATTTAGTACAAGGTTACCTAGACAAATGGCTTGGATTATATCCCTACTTCATAAAGACTAAAGTTAAGGTAAGATGAATTCTACATGAATTCCATTATATGAATAAAATTTTGGAGAACTCTGAAATATCACCAAATCACAGAATACTGTAATAGTTAGGGTTGGAAAGAACTTTAAGATTACCTAGCTCCAATGCCCCTACCATGGGCAGGGACACCTCAGACGAAACCATGCCTCCCAAGGCTCTGTCCAACCTGGCCTTGAACACCGCCAGGGATGGAGCATTCACAACTTCCCTGGGCAACCCATTCCAGTGCCTCACCACCTTTTACAGGAAAGAATTTCTTCCTTATGTCCAATCTAAACTTCCCCTGTTTAAGTTTAAACCCATTACCCCTTGTCCTATCACTACAGTCCTTAATGAATAGTCCATCCCCAGCTTCCCTATAGGCCCCCTTCAGATCTTGGAAGGCTGCTATGAGGTCTCCATGAAGCCTTCTCTTCTCCAGGCTGAACAGAAGCAACTTTCTCATCCTGTCTTCATACGGGAGGTGCTCCAGTCCCCTGATCACCCTCGTGGCCCTCCTCTGGAATTGTTCCAACAGTTACATGTCCTTTTTATGTTGAGGACAACAGAACTGCACACAATACTCCAAGTGAGGTCACATGAGAGCAGCGTAGAGGGGCAGGATCACCTCCTTCAACCTGCTAGTCACAGTCCTTTTGATGTAGCCCAGGATTCATTTGGCTTTCTGGGCTGCGAGCGCACACTGAAGCCAGCTTGTTGTGCAACACCCCCAAGTTCTTCTCCGCGTCTCAAGGTCCTCTGGATGGCATTCCTTTCCTCCAGCTTATCAACTGAACCATACAGCTTGGTGTCATCGGCAAACTTGCTGAGGGCACACTCAATCCCACTGTTCTTGTTGCTGGCAAAGACGTTGAACAAGACCAGTCCCAACACCGATCCCTGGGGCATACCACACATTACTGGACTCCAGTTGGACATTGAGCCATTGACCACAACTCTGCATGTAAAAGTATTTTTTGCCATGAATGTAAATGACCTTAAATCAAGAGCAGCAGGCACAAAGATGTACATTTGCTATAAAATCTAAAGATTCCCATCCTCTGTCTGGCTTAAATAAATAGTTTTTTTGTTCAGGTTTTTTTACAGTTTTTAATTTATTTATGCATTCATTTTTTTTCCTCAACAACTTTTCTTTCTCTTTTTTTTTTTTTTTGCAATTTAATGACTGAGCATACAGAAACACTATTCAAACACCACATGATAGATGGCATTAGAAATACTTCACTGAGCACTGTTTTCAGAATCTCTTAAACAGAAATGTGGACAGAAAGAATACAAGTTTTACATCCAAAATCTTAAGATTAGACCAAATTAATTGTAATGAATTGTAATAACAAAAAAAACAACCACACACACACACAAAAAGAAAACCCTTGTCTTCTGGATTGTGAGCCTTTGGTGAACTGAACATACCTTGAAGATGCAGCCAGAAAATCTGGAATAGAACTTTTTGAAGACAAACAAGCACTGTAACCTGAAAATTGCCCCTAAAAATGTCTGAATGAAACAACTGTGACAATAAAGGAAAAAGAATTAAAACAAAAAGGAAAGACAGTTCAAAGTATCAGAAGTCTTTCCTATAAAAGTTTTATTTATTCCTCTGACTACAAAAAATTCTGGTTCAGGCCATGTGATATATGATGAGAAGAATCATTATCTGAGTGTCTTGTTAGCTGATCAAACTATTTTTTTCTCAGGTATAAAGCATTCTATTTCATATAGGATCAATTACATTGCTCATATTCAATAAATGCAGTGTAGTTTTCCTGTTATATAATTAATTCTACTCGATTTCTGGCCCTCTTTAATTATTCAGACCTTAAGGATAAATTATATGCATTATTATATGCATTATGCATTATTCTTGAAATAATGTGAATGAATGATTTACGCTGATATAATAGAATGACATCAATATTTTAATTTTAAATAGAATTATGCTTCAAATTACATTCATCACATGAAACAAAGGAGAATAATTCTAAATTAATTCAAATAAAACCTAATAGCTTTCACGTGTAAGGGATGCTTCCAAATAACTGGCTTGGTTATAGTTCTCTATCTACTTGTCTACAGATGCAATATCAAGAATTCTGCATTTGGGAAAATCTGAGAATGCATAAAGCATCCCGCTTGCTCCTTGCAGCATCATATGAGAAGTCATGCCAGAAACAGAATAACTTGCTTCACTTAGCAAATCTCTGCTGGTGCACCTTTTTTGGGAAGAGAGCTACAGCAAACTCTGGTGAGAAAAACATTGTCACAGAAATTTGATCTGGGCACAGTAACTGGCAAGTTAACAGTGAATTCCCATCTCTTTATCCCTGGGAATATGTCATGGGTTCAGCAGTAGCAGTCATTTTTCTCCTCCTTGGTAGCTGGTGCAGTGCTGTGGTTTTGACTTTCGGCCTGGGAACAGCACTGATAACACCAATGTTTTTAGT
>JANRGW010050339.1:0-42233 GCA_024733675.1 Psilopsiagon aymara | reverse complement strand
AACCCGTTACTCCTTGTCCTATCACTACAGTCCCTAATGAAGAGTCCTTCCCCAGCATCCCTATAGGCCCCCTTCAGTCTTTGGAAGGCTGCTATGAGGTCTCCACTCCGCCTTCTCTTCTCCAGGCTGAAAAGACCCAACTTCCAACTTTCTCATACTATCTTCATCCGAGAAGTGCTCCAGTCCCATGATCATCCTCATGGCCCTCCTCTGGACTTGTTCCAACCGTTCCATGTCGGTTTTATGTTGAGGACACCAGAACTGCACACAATACTCCAAGTGAGGTGTCACGAGAGCAGAGTAGAGGAGCAGGATCACCTCCCTCGACCTGCTGGTCACGATCCTTTTGGTGCAGCCCAGGACACAGTTGGCTTTCTCGTTTGCAAGTGCACAATGAAACTTGCTCATGTTCATTTTTGCATCAACCCCAAGTTCTTCTCCGCAGGGCTGCTCTCAATCTCTTCTCTGCCCAACATCTGTGCTCAGATTTTCTTCTGAGTTTTTTGTTTGTTTGTGTTCTTAACAATTCAACTAAAATTAGCTGCATCAGTTTTTTGCACAAAATAGTTGCACTTTGGGCAGAAAAGGATTTCCACTGGAAGCAACATGGCCAGGTTAACTTCCTCCAGCAGTCAGTAAAAAGCACCTGAGTTAACAATTTTGAAATCTGAGTGATATTGCTGATAATATCAAATGCAGTTGACCTGTAAAAAAAAAATCTGTAAATCAGATTTTAAACACAGACAGTGCACAAATATTTTATAATCCGACTACGAAAATGAGTTTATGAAGGCTCTTAAGAGTAACTTCTCGATATTAGGTAGTATTTTATTTTGTGACATTTATAGATCAAAAGCAGCCCATTTTTCCTTAAATTTGGCTTTTGTCAAATGTCAAGCTCTTAATTCCATATTTGTGAATGCAAAGAATATTCAAACTGACAGAACTACTCAGCTTATGATAAACTTTTTTCCAGTAAGGTCTGAACTTTCACTGAATTTGACTTTGCAAATATTTGCAAATATTTTGTTTTATACACAAAGAAAAAAAAGTAATAAGAAATTAAGAGAGCTCCATGGAATATTTTTTAAGCAGTTCAAATGAAAATGTTGTAATGAAAAACGGTATTCATCCTTAACTGTGGATACTTTGTTATATCCATATTAACATGTTTTGGTTTTATATCATCTTTTTTAAGAAAAAAGATAACAGAAGGACATTAATCTATACTCAAATAGGTTTAGGTATAGGTTTATAGCAAAATCATTTATTGTTTTACTTTTACAATGTATTTTTAACATTTCTAGTTGAAATATGGGACCTTTCATTTTCCAGATACCACAGGAATTTTTTAGTAAGAGTTAGATTATTGGTTCTGAGATTATCTAAGGGGGAATTGAAAAGTTTCCCACTATTTTTACTGAAAATCTAGTCAGACATTCTGACAGCATATATTGTATCTATCACTGTTTTTTTTTTTTTACAGAAGAGATAAAGTATTTCCGAAACAATAAACTGCTATACTGCAAAACAATGACAAACTGGAAAACAAAGATTCTGACCTTCCGTAAAGTGATGGTTTCAGGAGAGCTAGAAAAAGCAATGGCATTTTCTAAGCTACCCTGGGATAGCAGGGGACGTATGTGACAATACAAATAATCATCAAAGTTTGCGTTGCAGTTACATGGCGTTGACTTAAAACTATAGGTTTGCAGACAGGGTGTTAACAAGAGGGTTTCTGACTTGGAAAATCTTTTTTAGTTTCAGCCTGATTGCTTGGTTTTAATTACTGCTGAAACTGTCTTTTTATGTGCAAAGTTTCAGAAAGGGAGACTATGGCTTGGGGCTTTCTTTTACTTTTTATACTGATAAACGGGAAAAAGAAAACAAACAAACAAAAAACCCCAAAACAAACAAACAAAACAACAACAACAACAACAACAACAACAAAACAACACAAAAAACCAAAGTTGCATTTCTTAGTAGATTCCTTTAAATCCAAATTTTGATTGTTCTCTGAGATAGAGAACCCAAAGTTGTGATCATTGTACAGGAGTTTTAAGCTTTATTCTTTGGGCAAATAATTCTAAACTGTGCCTAAAGCAACCAAACAAGTGTAAGTTAATGCTGGTGTTCAAAGAGAAGCAATTATCTTCTGAAAACCATATATACCCCTTTTCCTCAGGAGCTTACTGGCAAAATACAGTGGGAAAAAGAGCACTTAGCATAAACCACTTATGCAGAAGGTACAGGACAAACCTGCATTAGACGATGGGTGCTGTTTACTTAAATAAAACATATAAAATTTTTTATCCTTTTAGTTTCTTGTATGTGGTTTTATAATTGCTGGATGATCTTGAATCAAAATTATTTTTTCATGTTCTTCTTAAATAGCTGCTTTTTCTGCCATATGTGCTATGAGCATTGAAAAGATTTGTTCCCAAATGTTACCCTTCATTGAAGTAAGGAACATACAGAGGTCCTTTACTATGGGTTCATGTAATTTTAATTTTTTTCTTTAATTACTTTGGAAACTCAACAATTCTGTGTGAGTACTTCAAAATGAAAGATGCTTTTATGTTTTTTATCATTAAGACTTGGCCAAATTGAGAGATCAAATGAGTCGTAATATGCAATTCAGTAAAGGCTTTTTTATACTCTTGTTTTTTACCATAGCAAGTAATGGAAATTGGTGTCTGTTTAGCTAATGAAAAATATATTTGAGAAGAATAAATATTCACTGAAGTAATACGATTAAATGCATTTCATAATTTGAAAGAAGTCATTCTGACAGAGGTCTAACATTACAAAGTACTGCTTCCCAGGTTATTAAATATCTTTTTTTAAAGTTAATTTTTGTTTGTAGTTTCAGTATAAACCTCCGTCATTTCTGATCAGTGTAACTTTTATAGCTATTCAGGCAGTGCTTCTTATGCAGAACTTTAGTTTTTATGCATTATTATGTTATATATGTGATATTATTTCATTGTATTTCCTGGTTTGTGCTGTTTTAACTAAGAAAAAAAATGGGTTTGTGTGGCATTTCATGACATAGACTCAATTTGATGCAGAGACTCAAACTAGACTTTATTACAACCAAAACCTTTTTATCCCCCTGTTCAGTACTTTCCCAACCTGCACATATATTCAACGTTCAGTCTCACTGGCCCCTGTAAAACTCTCCAGGTAAATAATCCAATCACAGTGTTGCAGGCCCTCTCACAACCCCCACATCATCTGGCCTTCAACACCCCAATTCATCACCCTAGGGGTTCTCAAGGCACCAAGACTTCAGATCTCATTCCCAAACTCTTCTTCATGCAAATCTTATGGCCTTCACTCCCCACATCTCCCCCTTCTTTGCTTTGTGTATTCACTATCAACATCTGCTTAAGGGCTGGATTAATAAGGAACTGTATAAGCTAATAAAAACTAACAAAGCAAACATTCTTACTGTAATTTTTTCACTCGTGCTCCTAGCCTAGCAAATAAACAAAGTACAGTTAACATTCTGCACTAACAATTGGTTTTGAACTATATAACGAAATTAAAGATGCATAAACGTTTTTACAGACCTTCACAAATCTATCTCTTGTGTCTGTGTTGTTGCACCACCCAGCCATCCAGCGTGTCCACAGGATTCGAGGCTGCCTTTGCTTCCAACAGCAGTCTGAAAACACTTGTAGATGCGGCAACCAACAGGCACAATGTGTCTTATCCTGTCTCATTGGCTAATGTTACCCAGATGTTCTTCTTTGGCTGGGCAGGATACCATAGTAGGGTCAGTCCTCTTCTGATGGAGAAGTGGGAATTGTCCCTGCCCATGGCAGGGGAGTTGGAACTAGATGCTTTTAAGGTCCTTTCCAACCCAAACTATTCTGTGTTCTGATTCTAAGAGACAGAAGACAAGGCAGGACGAACTCATTGTGCAGGGTCTCAACAAGGTCCTTTATCTGTGGAAACACAAGCATACCCTCTTCCTCAGGTTATTAAAGGGAATGAGCCTTCCCATTCATGAGTTTCAAGATTACATACTTTACCATGAGCTTTCCTCTGTTCAAAAGTCTTAGAACCCCCACAATGGTGCTGTATAGGAGGTCAATTCTCTGTCCAGTGATTCAAAAAATTCAAAGCACAGCAAACTTTTGTTATATGTTCCCGTGGGATTAACCCTGATCTTCCCCTTTTTTGTTTCTGCAACATAGTTTTAAGGGTGCTATGTGTGTATTCAATAACGGTTTGGCCTGTGGAGAATGTGGAATACCTGTGACATATTGAATTCCCCGCTGTTGAAGAAATGTTTGAGTTTTGTTAGCTACATAACCTGGGCCATTATCTGGTTTTATGAGTTTTGGATCTCAGAGGGTATAATATTTTTTGGGGTAGTCCATAATTTATAAACACGGACTACAGCAGAATGTTCTACTACCTGAAGTGATCCTGTGACAATGTGTATATCATTTTTCTAGTGCCCTTCAGCATCTTTCCAAACTATTACTGCTTGGCCTGTCTTGCCAGACGCATCAGTGAATACTATGAGGGCCTGTTATTGGCATAGTAGTTAATTGTGAAGCAGGCAAATATGCATTCTGAAATAATCAATGGATCTATGTCTTGTGGAACCCACTGTGCTAAGAGCTCATAGGGTTGAAAAGATGAATAAAAAATGGAAAGGCTAATAGGGTGGTCTATTTTTTGCCTATGAACAACTTGGCTGATTAATTTTACAACCACTTTATCAAGAGTGGTTAGTGCAGATGGTGTGAGTGTTCAAGGAGGTGTCAAACATGGATCCCCCTCCAATGATCTGAAGAGCAGATGGAGTTCTCCCCCAGGTATTCGCAAGAGAGGACAGATCCAAATTATGGTTCCTAAGAGTTTCTATAAATCATTTACAGCCTTTATTCCTGTCCGTAGTGTGATATTCTGAGGTTGAGTGTTTTGTTCATATATTTTCCATCCTAAATATTTCCAGGGTGGAGCTTCTTGATTTTTTTCTTCTGCAATTTGGAGTTCTGCTGTTGAGACTACTTAGATCACTTTCCATTTCACTTTTTGGGCTGTTTGTACTGTTTCTGAGGCAATTAAAATGTCATCCATATAAGGATAGATTAAAACATTCTCAAAGCACTCTCGCAGAGGGCTTAATACTGCTGCTACAAATTGCTGGCATAGCGTAGGACTGTTTTTTATGCCTTTCCAATGATACCTTTTGTGTGACTCTGCAGCATTGATTGAAGGCAAATCGCAGTGCATCTTCTGGTGCAAGAAGTATCATGAAAAAACAGGTTTTTAAATCAATGAGTCACCCACCAATATGTGTATTTGCAGCACTTTCTCTTTTTGGGAGGGGCCACTGATCTACTCACACAGGCTCATCTGATTTCCAGATTAAAGGTAGGACCTGCTGCAAAATAGTGCCCCTAGGAAAAATACACACTTAAATGTACTCCCCATTGGCTTAAGCAGTCTCTGCCCCATAGGGTAGGAAATCCAGACAACACAAACGGCTTAATCAGGGCAGATCTCCCTTCTGGTCCAAAAATAATAAAAAGCTCTCTGCTCTGCTTTGGAGAAGTTCAACCACCAATTCCTGCTAATGAGGCATTATTAAAGGCCAGTGATCAGGCCATTGTGACGCAGAAATGACTGTAACATTTGCTTCACTATCAACAATTCCTTGCAGATGACCCCTGGCAGCACAAAAAGACCCCTTATCACTGTAGAGGCTCGTCCAATTAACAATGCTGCCTTTCCATGACCGAATGGGCTATATCTGTCTGTTGGAATAAGCATAACTAATGCGTCTTGAATTATTGTGTCTCCCGAGGCAGCCAGGTCCACTCTGATGCTGCCGCTTGTGTTGGCATGCAAACTTTGATAGCTCCCGGAGGGGGCCATTCAGAGGTGGCCATTCGGAGGGGTAATTTGCTTCATGGCTCTGCCCCTCAAGCGCTCTGCTTGAGGTTTCCTGGTAAAGTTAAAGGACGGCCATCCCAGTCAAATTTCAATCGGCAATGACTTGCATAATTGTGCCCCTTATGACAGCTCAAGTAAATTTTAGGTGCTCTCCTTGTATTATTTGCATTTAATTTTAGACAGTCTTTTTTCAAAGGGCCATACTGACAGCACAAATAACACTGCTGTGACTTAACCAACAATGCCACAAATGCTTCCACAATCAGAGACAGAAGTGTTGTATAGACCCAACATTCATACAAGCATTTAACATATCATCTATGCTCGGATCTTGTAATGGCCACAATACCTTCTGGCAGTCAGGGTTAGCTTTCTCAATAACAAGTTGTTTGAAAATACATGCACGTGCTTTCTCATTATCAACCTGTTTTTCCAGAGCCTCATTAAGTTGGTCTAAAAACTTTATAAATGTCTTGTTTGCCTCTCATTTGATTCACACAAAAGGCTGTCTTTGTTTACCAGTGTCAGGGACAGTTTTCAAAGCCCACAGAACCAACTGTTTAACTTGCTGCAAGCCCACCTGGCAAATCCTAGCTTGTGCAGCACTGGTGCCAAAATCACTTTGACCCAATAATATATCAGCAGTAACTGCTCACAGTGGGTCACGCGCCCTCAATGCTAAGTTTTCAGTGACCTGGGCACCTACTATCTGCCTCATTTTCAGTTCCGACATAGTATATTGCATAGTATAATGACAGATATGTCATTATCAAATGGAGCAACATTTTGAAATAATTTGGAATGAATATATGAGTATCACAGACAAACTGTATGAAATGATTTTTGTATGGGCCCCTGAGTCCATGGTCCATCACATTTCACCTGGTATTTTTTATAAGAGCATACGAGAGACTTTCCCACCGCAGGTCTTGAACTAGCACATTCACCACCAGGAAAGTACACAATACAGCTGCATCCCCACTCATCTTGCTTCTTCCTTTATGGCTGCCCATTTGTCATAAGCATCTGGGGGATATAAATCAGGCTCCTTTTCTGGATCAGTAGGCCCCAGTTCAAAAGGACCATCCAGGTCAGCATCAGAATTATCAGGTGGCAGAATCACAGAAGCAAAAACATCAGACTGATTTTTTGATCTCATGGCAGAGTCTGGCAAAGAAGGACGGTGGTAAGGGAGCCATAGGTGCTGCTCCTGCTTCCTATGCTTGTGAGCCAGCATAAAGTTTTAAAGTTTCAGAAATAGCTTGCCACGGGCTCAATCAAGGGGTGGCAACTTTATCATTATTTGTAGCACAATCCCACAAATTAATAACAATTTTATCCCAAATCTCCAGGGTATAAATATTAGTGGAATTAATAGATGGATTGACTTTTCATGCCCAAAGAAGGATATGTTTCAATTCTTCCTTGTCAACCTTTTTCTCATACTGCTTCAGCATTCTAGCAAAAACTTCTAGAACATTTTCCTGCTCTTTTGTTAAAGCAGACTTCATAGTTCTCAGCCACTTACCCCTGTCCTGTGAGAAGCAATCTGAGTGGTTTGAATTCACCTCCTTTCAGCGTGCACTTTTGCTTTCTTTCAGCAAGCAGTTCAGCTGAGCCATGCCACTGGATAGTTGGTTTTCTAGTTGGTTTTCATGCCCCATATGATGGGACACATTTGTGGCATTTCACGACATGGACTCAATTTGATGCAGAGACTCAAATCCAACTTTATTAAAAAACAAGCCATTTTTATCTCCCTGTTTGGTACTTTCCCAACCTGCACATGCATACAACGTTCAGTCTTGTGGCCCCTGTAAAACTCACCAATTAAAAGTCCAGTCACAATGCTGCAGACCCTCTCACAACCCTGCATCATCTGGCCTTCAATGCCCCAATTCATCACCCTAGGGGTTCTCAAAGCACCAAGGCCTCAGAGCTCATTCCTAACCTGTTCTTCCTGCAAATCTTGAAGCCTTCACTCCCCACAGTTTTGGTGTTTTGCTTGACAGTACATCCATATGCTGTTTCATGGGGATATTTCAAAGCCCACATTTTCATTTGTTTTCTATATAACTACTGAGGAAAAGTAATTTCCCAGTAGCTCAGTTCAGCTTCCAGTGTTTCAGCCCTAAGGAAGAGCTCACATTCTAGAGAAACTTATCTTTGCCTTTTCAGCTTTATCAGTTGATCTAAAACAAGATATTACCTTGCCTTGCTCTATTGTTTAAAACCATTGTGGCTACACTGATGCAGCTGGATATACACAGCACCCTGAAGTGGGAATCACAGCAAGACAAGACCCTTTTTCAGTTTCCCACTACCTGATGAAATAATCAGCTTCAACTACCTCTACTGTAAAGTAATGTTGTCAGTGAAGTTGGGACTCTAAACCACTATCTGAAACACAACTTCCTATGAAGATGAAATAAACTATTTATAATTTAAAGGCGTAGATGTTTTGCAAACAAACTGCTTTCCTGCAGTCATAAGTGTACAAGAGAACCTGGAGATGAAACAGTAAAATATCTACATCTGAGTCAGACAAAAGAAGTACAAAACAGGCTTGTTCTTGCCCTTCTGGCTTGTGCCTAGTATGTAGTCAACACAGCACAATACTTTAATGACAGTAAATTCCAAGTAAAAAAAACAGCCCTACATAGACTCCATAACAGCTTGTAACTTTAATTAGCTCTGAAACAGTGCAGATATTGTATGCTATTATGCATAACTTACAATGCCCAAGTATTTTTCATTGCTGATTAATTTTCTTTCACTGCCCATTAAATATTCTGCAATTTTTTTATGGTCACTACTGTTACCGAAAATCTTGGTCAAGAAAACTTCATAGCACCAATGTAGCGTTAGAAGGGAGGCATTCTTTATTACATTCTTTATGCACAGGGGATCTCTCCTCCAAATGTGTATAACTAGGGTCAAACTCTACGAGCATTTATATCTGAAATTATTACATAGTCATACATTCCATTTTACATTCCAGTTTTGATTGGTCATAACAAACAAACATCACACGCTAATTTCTATACAGGAGCACAAGCTTTTTCTATTACTCTAAATTGAGTCTGGGGTGTAATTTGAGTCAGTAGTTATTGAGTTGGAGGTCATGATCTCCCTCTGCCAGAATTACTTTTTACCCGCCTTGGGGTTTCCTTTCCTCATTTTCTTGCTAAATTAATTACAATCATTTATCTTGAAAGAATGCTTATTTCTTGATTGTTTATTTTGGACATTCTTCCTGAGACCCTGTTGACCTCTTGGGAAGGTACTATGCAGTGGTAACACAGCAGCATAGGTAACAAAACAAAACTTCATAGTTACAACTGATTACCCAGTTACAGAGTCTGTTTCAGTTCCATGGTTACACTACAGCTCCTAGCAGGGCAATTGCAACAATTGATTCCAGCTTCAAGCAAAGTAGAAAGACTTTTTATCTGGACGTAGAGCGGCAGAAAAAGGCTGAATGGCTATAAACTGAAAGAGGGTAGATTTAGATTAAATATTAGGAAGCTCTTCTCTGTGAGGGTGGTGAGACCCTGACACAGGCTGTTCAAAGAAGCTGCGGCTGCACCATTCCTGGCAGTGTTCAAGGCCAGGTTGGATGGGGCTTGGAGCAGCCTGGTCTAGTGGAAGGCATCCCTGCCAGTGACAGGGGAGAGGAGTAGGGGGACTGGATGAGATTTAAGGTCCCTTCCAGTACAAACCGTTCTGTGAAACCTTATATTTTGCTGCTATTAATAGTTATGATTCCTTCTGCTTTTGATTAGGCCATATTTACACATTTAAATTGCAGCTGTATTTGTACTTATGATTCCAATGCAGAGGAGCGCTTAAGCACAGATATACAGCTGTATTGCTTATTTATTTATAGAGTAAGATTTTACAGCTGAGTTGGGAATTTTGCTGTATTATTTGAATGAAATATTTTACATAAACAATTTGCTGTATCAGTGGGGCTGTAACAGTCTGGAAGAAATTTGGATCCATTTGTTTGTGATTTGACAATAGAAAAAGAAAATCTGAATAAATCCTTTGCATTTATTATTAACTGATAACAGATAAAAGACCTAATTTACTTTCCACATACAAGAATTTCTTCCCTATGAGGTTGTTGAGGCAGTGGTTGGCAGAGGTTGTCCAGAAAAGCTGTGCCTGTCCCATCGCTGGCAGTGTCCAAGGCCAGGTGGGACGAGGCTTGGGGAACCTGGTCTAGTGGAAGGTGTCCTTGTCTGTGGCAGGGGGTTGGAACTGGGTGAGCTTTAAGGTCCCTTCCAACCCAGATAAGTCTGTGGTTCTGTAATTCTTTGGTAGGTATCAAAAATTGTTATATTTATAGGTTACACTACTAAGAAATTATCTGTTCCTTCAGATTCCATTTTTTAAAAGCGTTGATTTTTGAAAAATATGGTGCAATGACAACTAACTCACCTTTCACTGCAAAGCAGCAAGAAATCAGTTCCTTTATGCATCTCTTCTTATATTACTATGGCTTTATTTTGCAGTTGTTGCTTATTAAGATTGGTCTAAAGCACAACTATCTTTATCACACATTTTCCTAAAGTCCTTCAAATAGCTGGTCACTCATTTTGTTCCCTTTGCAAAGGAGAGTCTAGCATGATCATGACCCTGAGCTACAGAAATGTAAACAGGTAAACAAGCTCCAAAACATATCATAGATAACTTCATGTGTGTAGACATTGATGCATGTGTTATTTGGCACTAGGGAATTTAAGAGAATAATAAGGTGCTCCTTTTGCTTTTCATAAACAGTGACATACAGAAAATGATTGATTACAGTGGAGAGAATTGCATAACACAATGTCCTCCTGACTAGATAAATGTATTAAAAATGTGAGAAAGATCAGTAAGTGATATATAGCAAAATAAATATGAGCTCACGGTGCAGGAATGCTGGAAAGAAAGCAAAAGCCTGTGCAATATTCAGACATGTACAGAAAAGAAAGTTTCAGGTAAGAAATGGGGAAGAACAGAGTTTTTCTGCATAGCACTGCTTATAAATTAGCCTATCATCATCATTGTTTGTAATCTTAATTGTAGTGAGAATCCTTAGGCCAAAAATTGAAGTCCCAAACCAGAACTTAAAACAAGGCAGTGCAGAAAACACTGTATGAAAAACAAAAAAAGAGGAGCTGATAACCAATCAGGCAATACCAACTGCTTTGATGAGGTAACTGCAATAGCATTATTTCACATCATTTTAGTGGGAATTATGGCAAAGATAATTTTTTTTTTTTTTTTCCTCTCTTTCCTGACCACCCTCCCCATACTCCCAGGGTTTCTTGGGAGTCACTCTAAGTGTCAGGCAGAAAAAATTATAAGGATATTTGTCTGGCATTAACTATTTAGATCTTCCCAGCGTACATGTAGTGACACAGGACAAAGGTAAGAGAAAATATGGGAATTCTGCAGGAAGTCTTGGTTTTTCAAACACAGATAAATGACAAGCAGAGGATCACCACTGTATTTCAGCCAAAAGGAAAGATATCTACATCAAACAGAGATATTTTTCAATCAGCATGAAAAGGACAACTGAACTCAGTGGTAAATTAGGTTACCTAGTGATAATGACCAGAAGTAAAAAGGATAATAAATCAAGCAGAGTGCAAGCAACACTCTAGATCAGATGGCAACTCAGGGAGGATAAGAACAAACTCACTTTTGATGATGGCATTTTAGTAGAGTGCAAGAAGCCATGCTGGAAAAATTCTAATATGCCACTGAGTTGTAACTTCATTAGTAACAGAGGCAGAAATCCAGACAGCCATTTGCAGGTAGCACCTTCAATAAGGTGTGAAAAGGAAATAAGACAGTAGTATATATTGGGAGAATTATACTGTCTGTGTATCCTTTTCAGTAACTCCTGCACATTCTCAGTAGGAAGGAGAAACTTTCATTGCCTCCATAAATTATCACCTTTTTCAAGAATATATCCTGTCATTTATATACACTGAGCAACTCAACACTCTCTGAGCAATTTCATTCATCTCCTTGAAAGTTTTTAGGAGTTAAGTTGGATTTGCTGTAGCCAAGACTTGAAATGAGGAGCACAATCCTAAGTGAACCTCACTGATGCTCACTCCACTAATGCTCGCCTCCTGGTCTGCAGCCTCAGATCTTCCACATGAGTAAGGTTACAAATGCCTGAGAAGGCAAGTTTCCAAGCTCGAAGAGAACCATTATCAACCTTCTGCGAAGGTTACAATGAAGGTTCATTACCTCTGGAGTGGAATACTTCCAGATATTCTTTCTTTTTACACAAGAAGCACTGAGATTTGAATGCTTTTATTGATTTGTGTTAGAGACCTGAATGTTTTCTGCATTTGTGTACATCCCAATTGTCATGAGCATTTAAGACCATTAATTTCTGCCATCATTCCCAGTCATCCTCTAATATCTATCCCTCAGCTGAGAAACAAAATGTTGATAGAGAACAGAAAGATTTATTTATGTGCATATTTATGTATGTTTTATTTATTATCACTGCCCATGGCATGGGAATTGGAACTGTAGGATCTTTCCTGTCTTTTCTACCCCAAACCATTCTGTGATTCTATTTAGAGAGGTTTTAAAGTATTCAATTATTGTATAACATATTTGGCTCCTGAAAAAATTTGTTTCCAAATTGCCTACAAGTGAATAAAATATTGGACAACTACAACAATCAGCTACAGTGTCTTTCCTGAAGGTGTAATCCCAGTTTTAATCGATTACCTTTTTGCAGAAGTCTTTAAATTTTTTTCTATATTTTGGGATTCAGATAGTTCAGAAGTAATTCTATACAAATAACCATGTAAATACTTGCTTGAGCTTTCATTGTATTTTCATCAGGTTTCCAGCCCTTCCACCTTTAAGCAGATTTTAATGAAATCAATATGGTTTTATATTATTTTTTTATGATGACACAACTGAAGCAAATTGAGAGGAATAGTTTATGATGCGTCAGAAAAGCAAGGTGAAACAAAACACTTGTGTGAAGGTGTTTATCAACTGCTGCACAGCAGCAGCCGAATGAAGTAGCATTTTCTATTTACAAGTGATAACTCAGCTGTTTGTCACTTGTCCTGAAACCTCAGACCCATACCTGCTGTGGCCACCCAGTGCTTTAGGTGTTTGACATTACCAAGAAATCATGAATTGCTATTATCCTTAACTGCAGAGAAGAAAGACTTCACATCTAGCTGTTAATTTGTTTCCTCAGACAAACCCACCAAGGAAAGTTTTTGGGCTTTAAGAAAAAGAAGTTCCCACTTTCAATATGTAACTTTTCTTCACCCCTTCCAATGCCACTGTGGAATCTTAGACCTTATTTTCTTACATTATATTGAGTTTATAAAGAAAAGGACAATAAAAAGAATCTAAAAGTTCACTGTTAATTTCCTGTGTGTATACTGTACATGGAAAATATTTTGCTGTTCAAAAAGTGGCAGAGCCTTTAGAAGTACCTGTATACATTCAGTTTGTGATTCCAGTTATGACAGAGGGAAACTCATTGATTTGATAACACATGTTTTGATAACAAAATTCATACAGAATTTTAGAAAATGGAGGGAAGGATTAGCAATCAGGAGTAAGCAAGGACTGAGGACTGTCTTTTAAGGCTTATATATTCTGAAACACTTTTGTTGAGGGAAGAATGTACAGAAACAATGGATGCTGCTTAATGTACTGTTTAGTTATTACAGACAAAATGAATCAGAAACCAATTTTTTTGTTCTTTCCTTTTTTCCTGGGTTCAGCTGTAGCAGTTATTTTTCTAATTCTTAGTAGCAGTGCAGTGCTGTGTTACTGTCTTTTGTCTGAGGACAACACTATAACACCGATGTCTTAGATGTTGCTAAGTAATACTTACTCAAATCAAGAACTTTTTCTGTCTCATGCTCTACCAGTGAAAAGGGGCATGGGAAGCTGGGAGGAATCAGAGACAGGACACCTGACCCAAACTCGCAAAAGTGGTATTCCATACCACAGAACATCATGCCTAGTAAATAAACCAGGCAGACTTACATGAAAGGGACCAAATGCTGCTTGGGTCAGGCTGGGTGGTAAGAAATTGCATTGTGCATAACTTGTGTTTATTGTTTTCTTTTCCTTTTTTACTTTTAGTTTTATATTCTCTCCCCCTCTTATTCCCCTATCATTACTATTGATGGTGGTAGCAGCAATGGTTTTGTATTGTATTGTATTGCAAAGTGTCGTGAACAATGGCTCAATGTCCAGCTGGAGGCCAGTAATGAGTGGTGTCCCTCAGAGATAGGTGTTGGGACTGATCTTGTTCAACATCTTTGTTGGTAACACGGACAGTAGGATTGAGAGCTCCCTGAGCAAGTTTGCCAATGACACCAAGCTCGGTGGTTTGGTTGATATTTTGGAAGGAAGGGATGGGATCCAGAGGGACCTTGACACACTTGTGGGGTCGGCTGATGCCCACCTTACGAAGTTTAACCACGCCAAGTGCAAGATCCTACACCTGGGTTGGAGCAATCACAGGCGCAGCTACAGGTTGGGAAGGGAAGAGATTCAGAGGAGCTCTGTGGAGAAGGACGTGGGGGTGTTGGTTGATAAGAAACTTGACATGAGCAGGCTTCAGTGTGCTCTTGCCATTCAGAAAGCCAACTGTATCCTGGTTTGTATCACAAAGAATGTGACCAGCAGGTTGAAGGAGGTGATTCTGCCTCTCTACTCTGCTTTCGTGAGACCTCACTTTGAGTACTGTCTCCATTTCTGGTGTCCTCAACATAAAAAGGACTTAGAACTGTTGGAACAAGTCCAGAGGAGGGCCACGAGGATGATCAGGGGAATGGAGCACCTCCTGCATGAAGACAGGCTGAGAAAGTTGGGGCTGTTCAGCCTCGAGAAGGGACGGCGGAGTGGAGACCTCATAGCAGCCTTCCAGCATCTGAAGGGGCCTATAGAGGTGCTGGGGAAGGACCCTTCATTAGGGACTGTAGTGATAGGACAAGGGGTAACAAGTTAAAAACAGGGGAAATTTTGATTGTATATAAGGAGGAAGTTCTTTATTGTAAGGGTGATAAGGCACTGGAATGGGTTGCCCAGGGAAGTTGTGAATGCTCCATCTCTGGAAGTGTTCAAGGCCAGGTTGGACAGAGCCTTGAGTGACATGGTTTAGTGTGAGGTGTCCCTGCCTATGGCAGAGGGGGTGGAACTAGATGATCTTAAGGTCCTTTCCAACCCTAACTATTCTATGACTCTATGCTTGTACCTTATTTATGTGGATGATGGGATAGAAATAGTTAATGGAATGGATTCAGGCATTATCACCCTGGTCCAACCTAAGCCCTGGGAACAGTGAAGAAAACGCCAGATGCTATTGCCCTGGTCAGGCCTAAGCCTAGGGAACTCTAAAGGGAACAATGCAGGGCAAAGCAAAACAAAGCAGACAGTTTGCAAGATAAAGCAGGATGTGCATCTCAAAGACAGACCAAACAATGCGAATATTTGTAACCCTTAGTAGTGTTGTTAAATCGGGATGATAAGGAAGCAACAGAGTGGATAGTTACTGCTTAGCACCTAGTAGACCATAAAAAGTGTGCTGGACATGAAATAATGGTCTTCAGATTTCACTAGAACTGGAGTCTGGTTTTGATACACCACGTAATTATTGGACCATTCTTATCTCAGCCCGTGGTAGTTACATTCTTTCACTTCTGCTCCCTATCCCTCTGGGAGCTGGGGGGAGGAAAAAAGTGGGTGACTGGGCGATCTGCTAAGTGGTCCTTAGCTATCGGTCAAGCTTAAACCGGGACACCTTTCTACTTCTCTCTGCCTGGTTTAAGTTCCTGATTCTTCTTCATTGGTTCAGGGAGGTAGGAAGAAAATCAAACCAAATCTAACAATGTAAAATATGTAGTCTTTGCAAAATGTATCTAAGAATATAAGGAAAGAATATATTCTTTATGAAACATAATTCATTAAGGGTGATACCAACTTCTTTATATGAGAGAATTAGACTCATTAAAATAGGATATAACACATACCATCTATGCAGTCTATATATAGACTATATAAGTGGAAAACTGGAGAGTTAAAATGGAATTATTCTCATGCTTCCCCAAATTTTAGTGATTTTGCTCAAGTTATTATAGTTTATTGTTCCAGATCAGCAACGAAATAATATTTAGTAAAGTAGTGGTTCTAAACATCCAGGCTCTTTATTCTGGCACTCTCTCCTTAGAGTTGTATGTGGACCTTTCATTAGTCTCCATAAAATCATGACAAAGAAACTGAAATCACATACAGTAAACCAGTTTCTGATTTTTCCATTGTTATTATATTCACACCATTTAATGTGTGCCTGTTATCTGTCTCCCCTTAATGTATGCACGCATGCTATTAAAGTCTCAACTGTTTCAGTAATCTCTGAACTCTGAGCTGTTGTGTTCTCCTCTCTCTGTTGGTCCTTCATTCCTCCCAAAATATTTCTCTTCTTGGTTTTTCCATACTGAAATACTTCTAGCTTTTTCCTCAACCTCGTGCCTGTTAAGAAAGGGAAAAGAGATCTACCAGAGACTGGTTTAACTCATTTACAGAGGATGAATTCAAGGATAGAGTGACAGTAGAATGTTTCATTTCACCCTAAGGGTTCCATTAACATTAATCTTCTGCCAAGTGTTGTTCTTGGGCTGACTATCAATAAGCAAAATGTCATTAACCCTGAAGATTTTCTTTATTGAGAGGTTTGGTGAAATTTCTTCTGTTCTCATTTCAAAGTAATGTCAGAAAACCAGGGGAAAGAAACAGGTAAAAATCCCAGTAAGTTAGAAATGAATATCTAATACCTTTTACATGTTGTCTGATTTGAAGTCTTTGGAAGAGCTCAGAAAAAAAATAGGTTATCCCCTTTATATGTTTATTTACAGCTCTGAAAAATAAGGGATTGCCATTTAAATTTCCCAGGTACTTTAGTTATGCTCCTTTCTCTGCCTCTTTAAAAAGTTAAAAATTTAAATTGAAAATTAATTGGAGTTTAATGCAGTGTGATATGTTACCATTTATGTGCTCCTTAGCACACTAAATGAGAGTTACCTTGTCAAATCTGTGAAAAACTGCAGGTCAATTCTGAATAGCAGCAAATACTGACAGCTGTTGAAGTTCTTTAGGCAGTGTTGTCCACCAGAAGAGTCATGAGTTAAAATCAAGCAGAAGCACGGATAGCAAACATCAGCTTTAAATAGACTTTTATGCAAAATAACATACCATCTGCTTTATTGGATTAAAGACATACTCCTTGAGGAATTTCTGTACTTTGATTAGTCATCTCTTTTATTTATTTATTTATTTATTTATTTATTTATTCATTCATTCATTCATTCATTCACTCATTCATTCATTCATTCATTCATTCATTCATTCATTCATTTATTTATTAAGCACTATTTAAAAAGAAATATCTTCTAAAAAGAATGCCAAAATGTATAGACACAGTTTAAAGGAAGTAGCAGTTTGAAAATGGGATAGATTTCATTGGTCTTCTGGTGAATTTTATAGAAACACAGAATAGTTTGGGTTGAAAGGGACCTTAAAGTTCATCCAGTTCCAGCCCTTGCCATGGGCAGGGACACCTTCCACTAGACCAGGTTGCCCCAAGCCCCATCCAACTTGGCCTTGAACACTGCCAGGGATGGAGCAGTTGTAGGTTAATAATTTATAATTTGCATATTTTTTAGGTTAAACTCAAAATTTGTAGAAGAAGATACCTATTAACATCAAAGTAGTTAGCAAAATGACACTGAACAGAGGTGAGATTTTTTTGTTACTCAAAATCTTCAAAAAGAAGGCTAAAAAACCCCAAAAGTCCAATATCCTTAAGGCCAGCATTTTTTTTACAGGTTAGAGCTTCTAGCAAGCCTGTGGACAAGTTTCCCAGGCCTTCACCTGCAGGCTGGGAATTTGCAAGGTGAGAACTGCATGCCTCTATGTGGTCTGCAGAAGACTTCTCTGGGCACCCATCTTTGTTCTCCTGCCCACGGCTCGAAATTTCACAGGCTCTATGAAGTACTTGAAGGGCTCTGTAGCCAACACCACAAGGTGTTCCATTAGCATAATTTTAACTGGGGTATGCAATTATGCAAGATTATTTTCACATTCTTGAATCCCTATTGAACGGTTGTGCTGGTTTTCTTCAAAGAAAGTGTAAAAGTACACTACTTTCATGCTGAGACTATTTGGTAAGCATTGATTTGACAACCACATGCCAAGTGTTTTTCTTCCACCTTGAGGGGCAGGAGAGAGCAGGAAAAGGAATGAAAAAATATCTGAGGAAGAAAGATGATGACTGATATCCTAGTGCTGCCACTTCTTTTTTTTTTTTTTTTTTTTACCTTTTTCCCCTCAATCCCTTTTTCTTGCCCCTTGGTGCATCCCCAGCTCCAGTTTTTGCTCCATCACAGAACCCTGTCTCTTCCCTGCCCGTGGTTAAACTTTTCTGTTTTTTGGAATGTATCTCTTGACTTTCTTGTATGATCTGTTTTTGCTACATCTGCTTTCATTGATGGAAGGCATTTTTCCAAGTATCCTGTATATTAAACTTTTTGATGTCAAGAACAGATGTGTGGTAAGAGTAATTCTGAGGAATTAAAGCACATTCAGCTAAGAAAGACTTCAAAAAACTTTAGCAGCTATATACAACTGAGCCTGTGCTGAACTTGTATGAGATATATTTTTTTATTTAATTTTCCTAAGGTGTTACTGAACTGACAAAATATATTTGATTAGAGAGAGACTCCGCAAGAGACTTGTCTTTGAAACACAAGTTTCTTTCTGAAAGGAGGAGGTGCAAAATGTAATCAGTTAAGTAAGGTTAAGTCTGATGGCTTTGTAATGGGGGGGCTTGAAGGTAGTTTTAGGTCCTTAGGACCTTAGTACAAAAAGTGTAAGAAAAATAAAATAGAAAAACAGGACCTGGGGATGGGCACAGTTAAACTGGCTGGGTGGAGGGGCAGGATGATTGCTATGTTAATGAACCCATTAAGTCGGTGCAAACGTCTACTGGGGAGTATCCCGGACCAGGAAATGCCCAGGATGAGAGCAGTTAAGCTATCTGATAAGTAGAGGGACAGGATGATTCTTTGGTTTGCTGTGTTAATCAAGCTGGTGCTTCAACGACTGCCAGGGGTGATGAAGATTGTTGGAAGAAGAAAATGACTCTCAAAGACCACCATCACATTTTGTATGTATGCGGGAAACTTTCTGGAAAATGATGTAATTCATCCGTAGCCTCACGTATGCCTAGACGACCATATAAGGATGGCGTCAGTGGCAACTCGGGGACGCACGTTAGGAGGAGCTATCCCCAGCGCCTCCGGGCGCCGCAATAAAGAATACCTGCTTGTCAGCTGGAAAACTTCGTTGGCGAGTTTGTTCCTGGAGTTTTCTCCGAATCAGTGCAAAGCTTATTTTTTTTTTTTTTTTGGCAATTCAAGTGCTCCCTTTTTAACCTTTTTTTTTACCGTGGTGTATAAGTTTCTGCAATTTAACTATTTGACCTGGAAATTTTTACATTTTAACTATTTGACCTGGAAATTCACCTAGCTTTATATCGGTCGTGGGAATGTCATGTGCACTCTTTCTTCAGCTTAATGGGTTCATTAACATAGCGATGATCCTGCCCCTCCACCCAGCCAGTTTAACTGTGCCCATCCCCAGGTCCTGTTTTTCTATTTATTCTTCATACTCTTTATGTACTAAGGTCCTAAGGACCTAAAACTACCTTCAAGCCCCCCCATTACAAAGCCATCAGACTTAACCTTACTTAACTGATTACATTTTGTGCCTCCTCCTTTCAGTACCTAAACCCATGATGAAAACTAATTATTTTCTCTAAAAATATCCCAAACAATGTTTTGAAGTCAGGAATACAAGCCATTTTGATATCTTGCATCCTGTAACAATTCTGTGTATTGCAAACTTATTTTTGGATATGCAATCAGTCTAGAGACCACTTTTGACAGCTTATTTATACCTAGATTGAAAGCTATCAAAAAGTATATCAGCTTGAAACTTTGAGATAGAAATCATATTTTCATCTGAAATGAAATTTTCTTCAGGAACTTGTTTGAGAAATTTCACTTATAAAAAAAATTAGAACAGGCTCAGATTGTCAGAACTTCCAGGAACCTGATTACTTTTTTTTTTTTTTTTTTTTATTGAAAATATATTGGTTTGGGAGGTATATTATGTCATAAATTGTTATACATTTTTATCACAGTATTTTTATACAGATCCAGCAAACACAACCAGATGCAGATTATGACACAAATGGTTTCCTCATTGAAAATTTTCATGTTGAATGGAAAAAATAATACTGGCATTTTTGAATTTTCTGCAGAGTCACACATGCTTGCACAAGTCCAGTTCTTCCTAGCAGACACAAGCAGTTGGCTTTAAAACAAATATTTGCCTGTTACGGTGGTGTCCAGTGCATGAACTCTTAAACAACATGGTCATACACAATCCAAGACATATTGATGGGATACTTTATGTTTTACTTATGCAAATATCCTACGTATAAATTTCCTGAGCTCTGAGTAAGTCTCCTTTGAAAGGGAAGTATCTGGGGAGTCCAGCTAATCATGAAAGTATTTGTGGCAGTGAAAGCGCCTGTACGACAATGTTATGAAGGCTGGACAGCTTTCCTCTCTCTGGAAATATTTAAAGGTTCCTTCCCTCCTCATTAACTGCACAGAAACATGAGCACTTATTTCACACAAGCTTCTTTTTTTCCACACATAAAAGTAAATGGATATTAGATGTCTAGATTAGATGGTCTGGATCCTGTTCTGCCTTTAATATTTCCATATGACCTGTAGGTGCAAACCTGCTCTTTTTCTATAGCCTGCGGTTTTATGTCACTAGTGTAGAAAAGAGATGATGAAAAGGAAAAAAAGTTAACAAGTTGAACTTTCTTTAGCTTCTTTCACACAGTCAGATTCATGGTTTGGGGAAGTGACTTCTTGTTTTATCATACAGTGCATACCAGTAATGAAAACCATACTTTCTTGTGCAATCCCCCCTCCTCATTCTCTCTTGAATCCCAACACTAGGGAAGGGCACAGAAAAACCATGACTCCTAGCGTTGTTCTTCAGTCAGACAAACTATTAAAAAGATACAACTCATTTTTTCTTAATTAATTTTATTATAGGCCTCTGAAATGAAAGCAAAAGCTGATTTCCTAATGGGATTGCATAAATAATAACACTGCAGGTGGTCTGACACACATAGCAGAATATAACTAGCACTGAAACTGCCTATAGAAGGGTGGAGGCCGACTGCTACTCCTTATACTCATTCACAAGATGGATTGGTGAATTAAAATCTCGTTACCTGTGTTGTGTTATGTAGCCTTGTTATGTGTAATTTTCAAAGTCAATTTACTGCTATAACTTGATGGCCAAATCTAATGGGAACTTCTTCAAAACAGAAGTGCTAACAACATCACAAGATTTCAGGTTATAAACCATGTGCAATTTACCAGGGCTGTCATGCTATTATTTCTAGATATTCTACAGAATTAAAAGAAGAGCAGGAGATGAATCTTTTTGCATTAACCTAAAATCTTATTTAATACACTTAAGAATCCAGGAAGAAAAAGAATGGGAAGTAGGAGTTCTGATTTTCATTTATGCTAACTCTGAAGGCACTTACAACTACTAGGAGGGAATACACTCTCTTTCATAAAACTGACACTTTTTCTGAGCTTTTTCTTTAAACTCTGGGGCATCTACATTGGTGTGATAGTGTTAGGCCTGAATTCAAAAAAAGAGTAGAAAAAAACCTGCTTTTTCACCATCATCACTGGTTTCTGAATGCGAGATTCGAGAATGAAATGCACTGTTATGACCAGGATTGTATGAATTGAGGAGAATTGCTTTTCCTAATTCAGTATCCTTCAGGATAATAACCTTTAGATTTACTTCTCTTTTAAAATGTAATATTGCCAAAGTTATGATAACAAATGGTAGAAGCTTTACAAGGTACATTTTCGTACATATGTCATACTAGTGTTTTGTTCTTTTATTATTATTTTTTTTTTAATCATCAAGAAACTCTTGCAGTTTAAATAAATTCTTATATTCATGTATAAAACTGTCACCTGTGAATGCTCAGGAGTAAAAACACATTATGAACACCCAATTCATTTCCAACAGGTGATTGGTTGCTCTTGCAAGGTCACTGATGGAGTCTGCAATCCAGGGAGGCCACTGAGTTTGCAGTCCGCTGCCACTGGAAAACAGCCTCTCAGCCCAGAGCTGACTGCGAGCTATTGGTTTGTATATAACGGGTACATCCTGTGCTTTGAGAGAAGTCATCCTGTCAGTATTATACTCATTGCATTTTAAAGGAGTTCATGAAACTTTAACTATGAAAGGTACTTAATGTGTAAAAAGGTCCTTTTTATTCTTTCTCATAGAGCTTCATTAGGGATTACTGAAGCACAGAAAAGGAAAGTAAGACTGACACTGATCTCTGTTAAAAGTTAATGAAAATAATTATCTTGTCTTTGTCACTCTAGTCTGTAGTTTAATTTGCAGTGCATAATATGAAGCCAAACCAATGGGCTATAGTCGTTATTTAAGTTCTAAATTTTCAGCCTTCATTTTGAATTAAGACCACTTTACTCTTCAGATACAGTCCTACAGATTTCATTAGGGCTACTGGGTTTTGCTCATCAACCTAATAGAATATGTGGCAAAAGTGGAAAATCACAACTTTTTCTAAGGAAGAAGTCTCTTGTGGCTTAGGAGATTGTGGTATTGTGCTGTTTCCCATGCAAATGATCTGATAGATGGGTGCAGCCTTGTAGACTGTGATGTCCCTAACAGTTTTCAGAGGAGACAAAAGAGAGAAAGTAAATCTGCTGTTTCCTACGAGGCATAAGGGGAAGAAAGCTCTACATCTTATTGGCAAGACAACTGGTGAACCACTGTGCACAAGCATGGTGTCCACCATGCTTGCAGCTGCAAATAATCTGAAACAGTAGCTGTGCATTATTGAGCAGACACTTAATAAAATCTTTAGATACAGAGATGAGATTATTGTGGCATGAATGGAAAATAGGTGTATGGGATAAAAGACACAAATCTGCAGGCAAACAACCCTGCAGTTCCAGTCGTTATGAACCACACTCTTTTGGAAGGGGGGCAGCTGAATTTGTTAGTTCTGTTCATGATGCACAATCATAGCTAAACCGACATTGTGCAAGGCATAGTATCCCAAGTGTTCCTATAACAAAGATCAAAATATGAAAATACTAAACCTCAGCGCTGTCCTCTACATTTTGTACCTCTGCCTGACATCTTCCTTCTGCTGTTCTGAAATATAATCAGCCTCAGCATTTGCTTCAAAAATCTGTATAATTTTGAAAGTTATTTTGGGTATTTATTTTAGAAAATTATTCCGGATTGTGATTTTGAAAGAGAACAAAATAAGTATAAATGCCACTATGTGTCACTGGCTGTGTCTTGACATGTTAGAAACAAAACTTTCTACTCAAAACCATAACTAATTTTAGATAAAAGAAATGTCTATGCACAGAGCCCATTTAAATCACATTTGTAATCCTGAAAGGGGACGAGTGTTTCTACAACTACAACTTAAATTTTTAAATTTAAGTTATTAATTCTCAAAGTATTTTATGATCTTTGTGACAGTGGCACAAAATTATAATTTCAATTTATACCTGTAACAAAACTGTTTATGGACACATTGACATTTATTATTATGTACAGTTTCCACTTAAAATTAGTATTACTTTAGCCATTTAGCACATACAATCTGCAAATGCAGAAGAGAATAATGCAAACTGTTCTGCAATGAATTTATTAACAATGATTGCAAGAATAGCTGTATTAATACTGAATTATGACATGTATATTTTACATCATTAACCAGTCTTTTCTACTCTAAAATTAGGGTAGAAGAATAATGTGATGCAATTTTGGCAATATTCTTTTATTGTAATCAGACTACTTGCTACTGCATTGTTTATGAAGTAGTGAGGATTGCGCTGAAAGGAAATTTTCTCATTAAAAATATCCTAGAAACTCTTTGTTGCATAGAGAGAGCAAAGTTGTAGAGGAATAAACCAAACAACTTCTGCTGTGTCTGTCCTGGACACTGTCTCTGCAGGATTGTACCATCATATCTTTGATTCTAATTAATGATTTATCTCAGACTGAATGAGATGAAAGCTAGACTATTTTTTATGCTGTAACCACATTTTCTTAAGTTAGACATATTTATATGTATATATACATGTTTATACGTATATGTATATACATAAGTATGTATCTCAGCAGAGGGCTTAGGGACAGACATGTCCTTGATGAACATGATCCCCACACTAAAGGCAGTGCATTTCCAAGGGTTTAGCCATTTAAAAGCCATCAGAAAGGTGAATATCTCTGCAATAGCTCTGTGGTTCCATAGTTGAGCACATTTGATGGTTGATCTGTTTTAAGAGATAGTCTCTTTGTCATTTTACTTCATATGATCCGCTTCTTCTCTGAAATTCTAGTTCCTCATACATATTTCAGTTTTTATCTTGAATGCTTCTGTCACCTTGCACTTAGTTTCCACATTTCAAAGCCTTAGAGGTGTTCATACAGTGAAGAGTAAATGCGCGCATAATATTGAGAATAAAATAGATCATATTTGAAATACATTTTTATAAGACATTATTTCAGTGTTCAAACCTTTAGACTTCTCTGATGTAAACTGAGTGTCACTCATAAATCTACAAGGGCTCCCAAAAATAACTTTGTAAAAACAGTATGCCTATTGCATTCCACCAGTAGTTCTATAATAAAAGGTGAAAAGGATTTGATTGTTTAAAATAAACAGTGAAACAAAAATGTCAGATCCATTGCTCTCTGCATCTCTACCTGACATAAAGGTACAAGCTAAAATCTGAATGAGTAACTGACATTAATCTACCAGATAAAAGTAGAGGCTTAAATGAGGACATTCAATTTAGAATATTTCACCCTACAGCTATCCTTCCAATGTTGTTATTTGTTATGTTTTCTATTCAGTGTTCTAACTGATCACTTGTCTGCAAAGATGCTTTAAGAAGCATCACCATTCCTTGTGCTCTCATATTTTATCACCAGATGAAAGTGCATGTATGTATAAAAATATTTCACAAAACCCTCAAAACAATCAGCATTTTGAAAACTACGAACTCAGAGAGTCCCTGGCTGTTATAGTTCAGTAGTTAAATCTTTACCATGAATACTTAACAGCAAATTAAGTACTGCTGTGGCTGCTGATGTGAATGACTGAAATCCTAACCATGTTTTATGATAATTAAAATTAGACTATATGTCGTATGGTTTCATATCTCTTTTGTGCTTGTCTAGTGTTGTCCTGACGACACTGATTATTCTTGTTTACATGCACAACATAATGACTCAAAGTATATATAAGGACAGTGAACTAGTATCTGATTTACATTCTTATTAACTGAGGTTTGGTTTTCTGAACATAAAAGTTACAAGCAATCTAACTTTGTTCTTTCATTCTATATTAATAACCACTGAAATATAGTCTTCAAACTGAATGAAGCACTACTATGTATGCATCTCATTTTCTTTTGGTGTTCATTTACAAGCATGGTGATGAGTTAATTTGATGTTGACAGTGGAAAAGCCCTGCTGAGATTTGTACCAGTGGAATTCCTGACAGGGTTTCTGCTATGTGCCCTTGCCAAGATAACTGCAGCTGATTCCCAAATGTGCTCATCCAAAGTAAAGTTGCAGATTTTCAACAATGCACACAAAATTGAATTTTCCTCTCTCAAAGGGAGGACCCTGGTCTGACTGGGCCCAAGCTCCTGCTGTACTGGAAAGAAGAGGAAAATTAGTGTGGAAGTGGGAAGAGAAATCAGAACCCATGAGGCAGTCCATTTCTAGTGCTTCCAGCAGCGCAGCAGCACAAACTACTGGGATAATATCAAAACCAAAAAAACCCAACAACATCAATATAATAATAATCATCATCATATCATCATTGTTTTCACGTGCTGTGAAATGCAGATATTGAGAAACTGTGTCTGCAAGAACCACCTCCAGAGGACATCATGAACTGATTCATTGCCCAACCCCAGAGGCGTCAATTAGTATGACTGGGCATGTGCTGCCTCCTTGAGAAGAACAGAGGATATTTCTCGGGTTTATTTCAAGATGTTGGGTGATTTTTCAACTCTGAATTTTTAGATATTTATGACCTGATTTCATTTAGCTTTTAGTCCTCTTTGACAAAAAAAAAATAGAAAAAAAGGGAGAATAACAATGATTTGGAGGAAAAAAATCCCAACATCACCAAAAAAAACCCCAGAACTAAATAAAAACCCCAACCAAACAACCAACCAAATGAAAAAAAAAGCCCAAAGCATTCCCCAAACCAAATTCACATCTTGCAGAGTGATTTATACATTAGGCTCTGGCTTACTCAGTGTGTGCATGCATTTATGCATGTGCATAGTCAACTCTGTTATTAGGACTATTACCAGTGCTGACAACAGAATTACATTTTCTTAACTGGTCCTTCCCCATGATGGGAAATTATATGCTTATACATGTCAGATATCTTGTGTGTTCTTCAGTAATCATCTGAAATACCAACCAAACTTGTCCTGCAGAAAATCTAGTCCTAGGACATAAGATGGGGAAAAATCTTGCACTAGCAGAACTGACTGGCAGTATTAGGGAAGCTGATTTTGCTTGCTGCTGTGGAAGAAAAAGAAAACATACTACCCTACACAAATTAATATGATATTCATCTACAGATCTGTTCAATAATTATTTTCAGTTTTCTTCACTAACAACCATTTTTATTTGGGGGGGGGTGTGGGGGGTGTGGAGGACATTTTTTATGTCATACTGGAGCACAAATGAGATACTAGTCCTGAGTTGATGGTGAATTTTGTACCGCAGACTCCAAAAGTTACCAAAATACAAGAACGTGAATAGCTGAAGCCAGGCTTTTGTAATTTTTTATTAAATAGTAAGAGATGAAAATCAGGATATTCTTATTTCAAATAGTTCTGATTACCTGGGGAAAGAGGACATGCCAGCTCATACGAATGTTTTGCTTATTGCCATGTAGGAATTTGAAGGGATGGAAAAAAAAAAAAGGAAAGGAGAATGAGCTTTTATAATATCAATGTTCATATTTTGATGTAGGTTTTTTTGCCTGGTTGGTATTAAAATAGCCAGGAGAAAGATATTTTGTTAGTGACCTGTACTAACTGCACATTAAATTTTTTTTTCTGCAATTGCCCTTCTGGCATATGACTTTATTTCAACAATCAGCTCCAAAGAATGCAAAGAGGGAAATTTTAACAATAGAACAAATATTGGGGGCTTTTCACAAAGCAATCGTTAGCTGTGATGACATAATTCCAGAATGATGACTTACCAACTTTGGAGACTAGGACTTGAGGTAAATACGAATCTGGATTTACTCTTAAGAGGAAATAAAATCACTTTAATTTTGAAAGCCTAAAATTTTCCTTCCAGCATTCTGAGAGGTACAATACAGAACACCTGTTTCTGTATTGTGAGTCAGAGACGTACAAAAAAGGAGGACGTACTCATGTATCATTTCTGTTATTCCATATACCAGAGAAATTGTTCATGCCCATTCTTTGATTTTACTTTTTTGAAGCAGAGATAGTTAACTCACCTTCCAGAAACACAGTAAAAAAAAAAAAAAAAGAGATGTTATCAAATCAAAATAAATTGAAAAAAAAAAAAAAAGATGCATGGACCTCGGATGAAAAAAGCATCTCTTTTCAAATATCTTTTATTTACAGCTTAAATTCTAATTAAATATTATTTTAGAGTAAAATAAACAAAATCACTATATGTCACTGAACAATTTCAAGTAACTTGGGAGGCAAGGGCAAGCTAAACCGCAAACATGGTAAATAAACAACAAAAGAAAAGAAGAATCTCAAGCAGTAACTTTAGTAATGAATGATATGTAGCACATTTGATGTCTTTTCTGTTTTAGCATGTTAAAAGAAGACATTTGTAAGATCTTTAGATTTTTTTTTAGCTGCTACTAAGAAACATTGGGTTTGATGGTTTATTTTTTTACTTTTGCCCCATTACAGGAGCTTTAAAAGAGACTGATATAACCTTAAAAGAGTCACCTTCAAGGCTGACAGGTAGAAACATTAACTTTCTTAGAAAATCTGTTTGTGGTTCTGTTATTTCTTCTCTCCAAGTATGATATTCTGATGGAGGAAAAAAAAAGTATCATTTAGCATTCTCAAAAGAACATTCTGTTTGACGGGTGAATGTCTTGGCAGAGTACCTGGAATTCAGCTCTGTATCAGCAAGGGAGGTTTTTATTATTAGGCAAGAGAGTGTGGGGCCTGTTAACCACAGCAAATGTTGCATAAAATAGAATTACTTCAGCACACCCAGGAACTGCAATGATGCTCTTAAAGTAGATTAAAGCCCTTTGCAGTGTCCCCATGTAATCTAGTGAAAGGATGTTCACACAGGAAAGTGAACTTTGGAGAAGGATTCATACAGTGTCAGCTGGTCATGCTCCAGACTGGCTTAGACAGATCCTGGTTTTTTCAATGCAGTCATAGTGCAAAATGTCCACTTATATATGTGCTCAGTGTGTGTGGAAATCCACAGCAGTGTGCCTCTTGCAGTGTTTTATGCTTATAGATACAGTAGTTTGTAATTTCTTACCGTATTCACACATACAACTGACATGCTAATCATCTCTCTTGGTCCCTAAATTTATTTTAGAAGCAGGTTTATCTCTAAACCCAGTTGTGATGACTAGAAAAGCTGCTATATGCTGGTGCCCTGAGGGTCCAGAACAGGAGAGCAAGAATCCATGTTGGTCCAGGATGGAGTATGTGGGTATGTGGCAAAGATGAAATTTCCTGCTCAACTTTTGAGTCTCAAAATTTACCTGTTATCGACGTATGGCATTATCATAGAATCATAGAATGGTTAGGGTTGGAAGGGACCTTAAAGCTCATCCAGTTCCAACCCCATGTCATAGGCAGGGATACCTTCCACTAGATCAGGTTGCTCCAAGACCCATCCAACCTGGCCTTGAGCACTGCCAGGTATGAGGCAACCACAATTTCCCCAGGCAACCGGTGCCAGGGCCTCACTACCCTCACAGGTAAGAATTTTTTCCTAATTGCATTTTAAACCACGACTGTCATGCTCATAGTGCTAAGCATACCACACAAAAAAAGATATAAAACCCAATGGTTTGGTTATATGCCTTTCTATGCATAGTTGGCACGGCATCCATACCACAAGGCCTCACTGGAGTTTGCTGGTGACTGTGTACGACTAATTGAGTTTTTCTGAGTTTCTGCTTCATATGAATCTGGATGTACCTGATTCAAAGCTGAGACTCTCTGGCATCCAGATCCTTCATAAATGCCCTGTGATAATCATCTGTTTTGGACAACCCTCAATGATTTATGGGTATGAAGTAACTTTCACTGCTTTGGGCAAGATTGTTTCTGCTCTTATGCATACTGTGCACAATAAGAGGAACAACAGAAACTCACCCATTTTTCTCTTATCTCAATGAAGGATAATGGGTCATCCCATTCATATAACCCAAATGTTCTTGAAAACAGTAACTACAGATGCCCTGAGAATTGGTATGGAATGAGGCAAAGTTTTTCTTAAAGCCAAGGGCAAAATTTAGGGGTTGGTATTCTGCCAAATCACTTTACAGGTGTTAACTATGCCATTTCTAAACAAACACACAAAGTAAGGAGAAAGAAAATTGCCTTGTAATTGTAGGATGGGGGGGAGGAAAAAGCTGTCTGGGATGTGAGGAATGGAGCTGTTACATCTGGGTGCCTGAAACTTTTAAATCATCCTATGCATTTTCCTTATCAAAAAACCTTTCCTGCAGCCCTGTAAATGGCAAACTCCTGATTCATTGGGCTCAACTCTGCAAAGATTACTGACCTGTAAGTGAACATAGAGAAGTCCTCAGCCTGGTAAGTATGTAAATTTTATATGAGGTTCATTTTAAAGATTTGGGCAACAAGGATTCATCGAGGAGAAAAACAAAGAGCTTTTAGCTTCTTTGAGATTCTGGGTGAGGAGTGTAAATTAGGAAAAACTTGGGTGTAGAATTGTGTATAAGAAAAATAGTTCTCAAGCTTGTTTCCTGTTTGACAGCACAGAGGGAGTTAAGGATGTCTTTTACTGCATCAAAGCTGTCATCAAGGCAACTGGCCAAATCAGAAACCCATTAGTATGCTAAGGACACAATAGTTTGTCTGTACACCTATTTACTATTGGGGCTTCAGTTTCCCTTGTTTTTTCTTTAGCTTCATTATGAATATCTGGCCTGGATTTCAAGTCATTGTAAGATATCTGAAGAATGATAAATGAGTGTAAGTAACTTCTTTATCTGTCCTTGAAAATACCAAAAGATGAACCAACCACAATAAGAAAAACTTGCCTATAACTAGAGGAGAGGGGAAAAAAAATTATATATATATATATATAATTTTCTGGCTTATGGATGTAGTACAATGGACACAAGTCATTATTTTATATTGTATGAAGAAGAAAATGAAGAAGAGCCAATGATAGTCAAGGAGGAAAGCAATTTATGCATGTATTTAGAGAGAGAGAGAAGGAGGGGGATGTGAATGTGTGTCTGGTCAGAAATGTTGTTCCTATGTGCCTCCCTCCAACATCAGCTGCCAACATGAAGGGCTCCAGGTTCTTTTGGACTCAGTGCTTTATTCACAGTTGCAATGAGAAGAAACTAAAGTCACAACTGAAAAGCAGATAATTTTTTGTGGGTTTTTTTTTGGTTTTACTCTCTTCTTAAAGAGCATTCTTTGGCTTGATGATGTCTGAATTCTTTTCCTTTGACAAAAGGGGGAATAATGAGTTTGTAAGTCAGGTTAAGAAAGCTGTAGTCTTGTCTTTGCAACAACAAGGAAGATATCAAAGAACTAAATATCTGGACTAACCTTTTGCTTTTGGCATTTGCAAAACTGTCTTATGCTCTTTCCTGTAGCAAATGGGGTTTATAGTACAGCTGAAGCATAATCAGCTGGTTGTAACAGCTTTACTCTAATGCTTACCAGTTCTCACCTCAAGGGGCTATTTGTGTAGGGAAAAGTGTTAAGTGGTGGAGAATATTCTGGTTTGTGTGACTCTCACTTGTGTCTCACTACTACCTCTTACTGACACCAGAATTAGCTGGCACCTAGCCACTACACTTCGTATTATTTTCTGTGAAATTTTGGTCTTCCTGTCAACACTAAGGCAGTACTCTCCCCATGTGATGCAGAAATCTGAGAATAAATACAAGTGTATGTGGTATGTATGCCACATATCTTGTTAATTTAAGTGAAGAAGCAGATATCCAAGCAGTTCTTGTTTTATCCAGGTCAATTCATTCAAGCTGCAGTTTTTCAGTGCATACTCAATAGCTGGTTTTACACATAATGGCTATTGTAATAGTTGCATGCACAGGATATGTAGTACTGCAATTTTCAGACAGCATATTCCAAAGCATTTTACTACTTTATATTCCAATACAGAATGCAGAACTAGAGAAATAAGATATATTAAAGCCTTAATCAAATAAAAGCATCTTGCCTGATAGCATTCGATTTAAAATGTAAATACAAACCACAGCATTTCACAAACAAGGTATTTTTGTCAAGTATGATCATGACTAAAGTAATTATGCTAAGTATTTTAATTGCCTTTAGAGCTTTCTAAATCTTTTGATTTTGTACTAATTCGGTTTTAAGTAAGATGTAATTCTGTTACGTTGTGTTTGCTAAGCCTGTTAATGGTTTATACATGTGGAAACTTTCAGGACAGTGAGACTAAAAGCTTTCACTAAGCACAGCATAACCTTATTTGGAAACAGTTAAATAGCCATATTTAGCTCTTTGTACAGTCTTTCTTGCTTAAAAAATATTATTCATCATAAGCTACAGCAGAAAAAGCTGCCATTAGGCCAATGTACGGAAGTTGGTGAATTCTTGCATGGTGCAACAAAGCACTGGGTGCAAAGATAAGGATAGTTGTGCTCTGAGAAAGAAGCCACATTGTTAAGTCATTGAACTAAATTTGGGGTCCAGGTGGACATTTAAATGTGATTAATTGTGGTACTACATTTCCTACTATGACAGAAGTTAAGTGACCTAAGACTTCAGCAATTCTACTTGGTCTTAGTCTAGTGACTATTTTGTCATACCAAAAGATGCAAAAGTAAATAATGTAGGGTGATCAGTAGACTGGAGCAAGACACAGTATGAACATAAGCACAACAATTAGAAACTTGTATTTGGGATACTGCAAGTGTAAATTGTATTGTGTTAGATTTACATGGCAAAGTTTTGGTACAAGTCGAGCTGCAGATGAGTCTTTTGTGACAAGTCAGAAGTTTTCCCCATGTTGGATAGAACCAGTTCTAGCCGGGCTCCAAGATGGACTCACTGCTGGCCAAGGACAAGATCATCAGCATCAGTGGCAGCTTCTCTGGGATAAGATAGTTAAGAAAGGGTAGAAAACCCTGTGCAACAGCAGCTGAAAGAGAAGAGAGAGAATATATGAGAAACAGCCCTGCAGATCCCAAGGTCAGTGCAGAAGGAGGGAGGAGGTACTCCAGGCAATGGAGCAGAGGCTCCCCTGCAGCCTTTTGTGCAGACTATGGTGAAACAGGCTGTCCCCTGCAGCTCACTGTGGAGCCCTTTAGGCACTGGGAAGCTGCTCTATGTTGTTCCTAGAGCCTTCTTTTCTCCAGGCTGGGCAAGCCCAGCTCCCTCAGCCTGTCTTCAGAGTGTAACGTGCTCCATCTCTCCAGTCATTTATGTGACCTCCTCTGGACCAGCTGCAACAGATCCTTGTCTTTCCTGTACCAAGGACCTCAAAGTTTAGCAGAGTACCCCAGGTGTGGTCCCACCAGAACGCAGTAGAGGGAAGAATCCCCTCCCTTGACCTGCTGCTTACATTCTGGGGATGTAGCCCAGCACACAGCTGGGTTTTGGGCTCAAGTGCACAGCCAGTCATGAAGAGCTTCTTCTCACCCAATATCGCCAAGTCTTTCTCCTCAGGGCTGCTCCATCCAGTCTTCCCCAGCCTGTGTTTGTGCTTGGCATTGCTCTGAGCCAGGGGCAGCACCTTGCACTTGGCTTTGTTGAACTTCATGAGGTTTGGACAGTCCCACCTCTCCAGCCTGTTCAACTGCCTCTCCAGCCTGTTCAACTGCCTCTGGATCCCATCCTTTCCCTGCAGCATGTTGACTGCACCACACAGCTTGGTGTCGTCAGAGACATGGTTGATCCCACTGTCCATGTCCTGACAAAGATCTTTATTTTTACTTCAGTAAGGCTTGTGACTGTTTTTTGTGACATTTTCATAGCAAACTACAGTAATACAAACTGCCATATTTGGGTTATAGAACTTCTTGGAGGATTGTATTTTCATAATAATTATTAATGGTTCACTTTCATACTGAAAGGTGTTTCAGATGAGATCCATTCTGACCAAGGTACTGATATTTTCCTGACTGTTGAGCTGCAGAGTCTAGCTTAAGGGAGCTTGCATGTTGTGCTTTCAAATGGTACCAAATTAACAACAGTTTGGAAGATTAGGTTAAGATTTAAAGTCATCTTCACAAATTGGAAAATCATCTAATGACAGAATGAAACTCAAAAAACGAGGGAAGTACTGCATTCTTAGCAAAAATAAGATATCTACAAGCAGGATGAGAATTAGCTGCTAGAATGTTTGCAAGACCTGTTCTAAAAGGATATAGAATTATAAAAATAAGTAAGGAAAGAAAACAAAAAATGATACAACGCTAAAACCGCCCTGTTTAGTCTAAGCAACAGGGTATGCAATGTGTAAGTTGTACCTTTCTAACTTGGCAATATGAATATTAGTGCTAAACACCAGGAAAATTAGAAATAGTCATAGAGATCATGGATGAAAACTCTTTATGGAGGACAGCAAATATCCTGAACAGGAGGTTTTTAATTCTAAGCCAGACAACCTTTTTTTAAAAGTTACTTGAGTACAACTGGCTTTACATGATACAAAAGAATGGACCGCAGAACCTGTTCAGGTCATTCCTAAGTCAATAGTTATGATTTCATTAAAAAAACCCCAGTTCTATTACAGAAGCTAAATTCTTGCTTTGTTAATCCTTTTCATCACTGGAAGTACTCTAAATCGTGTCATTCACAGGATACAAAAGAGACTTTATATATTTAATTATGCAACCTGAATAACTGTAAAGTGGTAATACCATATGTGTGCACATGGGAGATGAAAAAGCTATTCAGATAGACCCACATTTTTAAACTCTTTTTAATTTGCTGGGAATTTTTTTCCCTCGTATGATCAATGTTATAAGTTCTTTGCATAAAGTCAGAGACAAAGAAGATAAATCTGTCAAGTAATTGAGAGGGAAGGAAAGAAATTGACTGAATGTTTTGAAATTTTATAATTGTTCACAGGTGCAGAATCAGAGATGCATCAAACTCTTGCTTTGGTGTTAGGTGCCTTTTCTAAACAGCATGAGGTGTTTGTTGGGTTTCATTTGGTTTTGTTTTTTTGTTGTGTCTGGGAGGGTTAATGCAAGACTGAAACCTTAACTAGGACCTCCATGTATCATGTACAAAAATGGCATTCAGTTGGGGATTTTTCATAAGACAAACAAAGTTTTACGCATGATAGCGAGCTGGTCTTCTAGGTAAGCCTCATCATCCTAAAGCACAGATATTTTTAATGATATCCTAAATAACAGTTGTAGCAATACCAACCTGAGTGTTGTGAGCATTAACAAAGAAAAAAAAAAAAATGTTCAACAGACTTAAATCTGTGCAGAGCTGAAAGTTTCAAAATAGGACAGTTCAAACAATGCCTAGTTTCTTGTAAGGGCAATTTTGTGAGACAGGCAGTTTGTTTTTCCATGGTCCTCAGAAATACTGAGCTATTCATAATGCCCTAGCTATTTCTACAATATTCTGCTTTTCTTTTAAAAAAACGTTAGAAACTCAGCATCAATGCCCAAGCAGTCCAGCTACTCATACAGATGTGGAATCTTTTGAAAAAAAAGAATTCCATTCTTATTCTGAGAAGTCCTACATCTGAAGTATAATTCCTTCTCTTCATGCATTAAGAGCTTGAGTCTGACTTGTAGTACAAATACTTTTATGTATTTGTAACCATTTACAGATTTTTTTTGTTAATGAGCTGTTCAAGAAGATGTTAATTTTGAAAGACAGTAACAATAAAGACCTTAAAAATAAAGCTGTACTGTTGAATAATCAGGAATATATGAAAAGAGGAGAGGCACTGAAAAGCTGAAGTGGGAGAGGGGGTAGGATTGCTCAGAGGCTCATAGAGCTAGCAAGTACTAGTGTGCCATTGAGAGAAATATATATAAAGTGCTCCAAGACAGGGATTGATCCACATCTACTTGCATGCAGGTGAACTATTTATTCTGTACCTCTAAAATCTCCATAAGCTTAACCCCAGCTTTTAAAAGTAAGATGAAATGTAACAAGGAAAATTTAATATAGGTTAACTATAACATGAAATAACTCTAGTTAATTCTAAACAGAGGTCAAATGCAGTTATGCAGATTTATATGCAGGCTTTTTATTTATTTGCTTCACTTTGTAGGTGGAATATGCGCTCTGAGGACTCAGGGCAAATAACCTTCTCTTGTTGGAGCTAACAGGAATTTCCTTTGACTTCAGCAAGGCTGGTAACTTTGAAGGAAATAGTCAGATCAGCAGTTTTGACCTGACAGAAGGATATTAGACTGGAAGGAAATAGATGAGAAAACAACTTTTAATTAAGAACCATGAGTTATTCAGAGGAATACGCTGACCATGTAATTTTTTTTTTTTCCTTGCTTTGTGGAATGAAGTCGAACTGAAGTTGCCCTCATCTTGACCTTAAAGTATGCCCATTTTTTAATTGTGCTCAGCATAAAGAAGAGGGATCCTGTGAAGCAGCAGTCTGAGCCTGCTAGCTTTACTGTTCCATCTTTGTGTAAGAACCAGTCTACAGTTCTATTTCAGCTTTCTCACCTACTTTGTTGAACATTTTGAGTTCTATTTCAGCTTTCTCACCTACTTTGTTGAACATTTTGTTCTGTGGCTTAAACCTCTGTTTCGGGGTGGTTTTTACATTTTTGTCTTTTTTTTTTTTTTTTTTTTTTATAGTCTGATCAGCCTTTTTTAAACAAATTCATCTGCTGCTGGTCTTTCCCTAAAGCTAAATAACAGTTCTAAGAATACCTCCTGTGTTGTAGGCTTAAAATTAAAAATCAACCAGAAAACAACAAGATTTAAGGAAGACTTAAAATGAAAGAGCTTGGGGAGTTGGGGAAGGGGGGGGGGGGGGGGTGTACAATGACTCAGACTGTTAAAGAAGAAACTAAGACAAAAACATTTCCTGGAGAGAAAAAAAGAATCAGTGTATAACCCAGCAGGATAATATGCTTGGGGAAACAGTAAACGCAAAAAAAAAAAACAACCAAAACAAAAATCAGTAAACAACAACAGTACTAATAAAGCCAATGGTATATTGCTTCCAGACATCAGCTAAAGAAAAGACCTCTGTCAGAGCTGAGATTTTCATTTTCGTATTATTCTGAATTCCCTAGAAAGAGATAAAGCCTGAAATGGCACAGCAACGTGAAATATGATATGGGATATTAAGAAAGGGTGTTGATTGTGTTTGTTATGTACTATATGAAGCAAACTGGAACTTAACTTGAGTTGCTCACAGTAACATCCACACCTGGTTGCAAGACTGCAAAGTTATGCCATGGAATTTATAGCGAATAAACACCCAAATTAAAGGAACTGATTTCCTTCCATAAAATGAGGCATTCTATATCACTGACAATCTGTATGAGATGATTCTCTGGGGTTTTTATAGTTTCAGCAGTTGCCTCAGAACTGCAATGTGAAAAATTCTTGGCATTCTTTCAGCAGCTAAAAGGACACTCTGTCCTCTCTTACTGTGAGAATATTGTGATGTTTGGACAAAAAATGATTTTAATATAAAGTAACAAATACCTATAGTTTGCAGATCCCTTTACTTGTCAATGAATTCAAGTTGTAAACAAAAGATGCTTTCTGGGTGGAAGAACTTTTTCCATCAGGTATGATGTATTTAATGTCAGGGATTTTTTTTATTTATGGTGCATTAACTGTAAACACGTTAGTAGTCATGCACTTGCTATTAACAACGAAAAAATAAAATGATATCTTGAATAATGATATCAATTAAATGCCATCAATTGACATGGTGTGACAGAGAGTCAATGAAACATTTTCTATGCCACTGGAATGCTTTTTGCAGATTGCTCATGCTAAAGTCAATTACCTGAAAGGGACCTTTCAATTAGAACACCTTGTTTTTTCTAATTCAACTCCCTTCATGTGCTGTTGACGTTACCTCAATACACTGGGAACAAGATCTTGCCTTAGTTGAAACTCCGATAGATTTTAATGGTGGCAGAATTTCAGCCAATATGATTATAGACACTAATCCTCCAGAGTACTTCTTTTTTTAATTGATGGGTTACTAATGTGATATGTACAGGTTAAATAAAAATAGCAAGAAAGACACAGCAGTTACTGTGGTAGTAGTAAGTGACTGGGAAGAATGGAGAGCAAGAAAGTAAAAGCAAACCAGTAGGTGACAGAAAAAAATAAAAGATTATTGAATGATTGGGGGCGGGAATAATGCAGGTATGCCATAAATAATATTTATGTAATCCTGAACTGGCACTGGACTAGTACAAATAAGTAGTACTAAGAAGGCCAACAGAAAGAAATACGGAATTAATAAGATTAATTAATAATTGAAAGTTAAAATTAATAACTGAAAGTTTCTGCACTTTTTTTTCCCCATTTTCCTTTCTGAAACTGATGTCATAGTTAGGCTGTGCTGTGTGCCTGTTATTAAGCTTGATCAGATAGAACTTACACTTTAAAAATCAGTCTTGGGGGCTGTTTGAGTGATGGTGACCAATCTTGATTACTGCTGAGGACTGATCTAAGAAATCTTTTGCAATTGGACTGAGAAATAGCTGAACTCAATTTCAAAGTTGAAATACATGTTCCTGGTAGATCATACAAAAATGGTGTAAAATAATGCAAAATAATGATAAATGGTCTACTTTTGCAAAAAAAAAAAAAAATATTTCGAGGATAATGATCTCACCATATTCCTGTTTTTCTGTGTATAATTTTTAATGAAAAGGCTTTCATAAAAGTGGCTAGAAATATTTTCTTTAACCAGGTGCAACTGCAGATGGAGATTTTTTTTCCTGGTTAGAAATTTGGTATAAGTACACTTTAAAAACTTCTGGATTTTTCAAGGTTCTCAGACATCTGAATAAATACCAGGTCTGTATTTGCACAACTATATATGCTCAATAAATACATCCCTGTGAAATTTTTTTAAGAAACCTTTGATGCTTAAAATGTTTTATACATGTTGAAAATCCTAACAAGCAGGAAAAAATTCTGGGGCTTTCTAGGTATATTTTACTGAAGAAATTATTACCAGTTTAGGGTTTGTTAAAAAAAACCCACAAAAACAAACCCAACATTGAGTCAGTTTTCAAATATGTGGAAAACAAACCCTCCCAATTAAGCTTAAGTAGTCCAAAAGTTTATTCTGAATTTATAGTCAATCTGAAATAATCTTAAATAAAACTGTGAAATCAAAGGATTGCCCAAAATATCATATATCACAAATAAACATACCATCTTTAAAAATGTATAATTAATCTACACTACAATTTTTTCTCTGTTTCAGTCACTTATATTTTATTATTATCATAACATTGATGAAATTGGTGATTCAGATCAATTGTACTCTCTCCAGTTTTATATATTATCTCATTTTCTACAGTCTGGATAAGAATTTATAGACATGAAATAGTTTATTAGACAGATACAGATTTCTAATTTTAACAGACAATTGCGTATCAACTATGGTAATGAAGGTAAAGTTAATGGAATACACCTTGACATGCATCTGAAAGCAGTATACAAAATATATTTCAGCCTTGAATGCTGGCAATCATTTTTCCCTAAAGACTTCTAGTTTTGATGTTCTGTTGGGGGGGGTGGGGTGTATTTTAACTTTGTTTTGTTAGAGTTTTTTTAAGGATTCATAGCTTGTGTTTCTTAACATAAGATTTGTAGGACTAAAACACAGTAAATTTGAAAATGTTGAAAAAAGTTTGCTTAACAGTAGCATGACTGTGAAAAGAAATTAACTTTTCCTTGTACCTAATTTTACAACAAACCATGAGCACCTCAATATTTTTTTGCTTGATTCTTGTTTTGGTTTGGTTTTTACTTCGTTTTTATTGGTTTTGGTTTTTACTTTTTTTTTTTTTTTTTTTTAATTGGATTTGGTTTGGTTTGGGCTTTTTTTGTTTGTTTTTTTTTTATTTTGTAGGTGAGGTTTTTGGGTTTTTTTTTAGTTTTTAGGTTGTTAGGTTTTGGTTGGTGGTTTGGGGGACTTTTGGGGTTTTTTGGGTCTTTTTGGTATGGTTTGGTTTGGATTTTTTTTTTTTTTTTTCTTTCTTGAGAGAAGAGGGTTTATTTTTGTGCTTTTAATTTTTTGTTTTAAAAGAAAGTCCTTTGAACTTTCTGATTTGTTTTTTGTACAACTGATTCATTAGCTACCTAATTCAGGATCCTTGAAGAGATTGAACTGATGAGATGACCAAGATCTATTGTGTTACTATAGCTTTATTTAGATGTGATGTTGACTTTATAGTCCTGTACTGTCAGTATAGAGTCCCTGCTAGTCAGTTTAGACAACATGATTACCTTATGCAGAAAAGATTTAAACACAAAATATAATCTGTAAAGTTTCTCTACTGAAACTGCTGAAATAAGACTCCAGAAAATTTTACAGAATCGTAGAGTCATAGTCTGGTTTGAATTGGAAGGGGCCTTAAAGCTCATTCAGTTCCAACACCTGCCGTGGGCAGGGACACTTTCCACTAGACCAGGTTGCTCCAAGCCCCGTCCAACCTGGCCTTGAACACTAATAGAGATGGGACGGGCACAACTTCTCTGGGCACCCTGGACCAGGGCCTCACCACCCTCCCAGGGAAGAACTTCAGCCTAAGATCTTACCTCAATCTCCCCTCTGTCAGGTTAAAACCATTCCCCCATTTCTCATCCCTACAGTCCCCTGTGCAAAGCCACCCTCCAGGTTTCTTTTGCCCCTTTAGGCACTGGCAACTACTCTGTTTCCCCTTAAGGAGCCTTCTCTTCCCCATGCTGAACCAGCCCAGCTCTCTCAGCCTGTCTCCAGAGCAGAGCTGCTCCAGCCCTTGCAGCATCTCCATGGCCTCCTCTGGACTTACTCCAACAGCTCCATGTCCGTCTTGTGTTATAACTCCAGAGCTGGATGCAGGACACAAGGGGGGTCTCCCCAGAGTTCAGCAAAGAGAATCCCTCTCTTGACCTGTTGCTCATTCTTGCCTTGAAAAAACTCTGGTCCCACACTGCTCTTATATAAATACGCATTAGTAAAACAGAAGCCTGAAATCCTTTAACATAATAGGAGATAATATATAATCACTTATTTTCATCACCTGGATAAACCTGAAGGCTAAACATGCACATTTGCAAATATACTTTATCTCTTCCAAGGAAAAAGCATCAGGAAAGAGCAGCAAACATAATCTGAAAATTCAAGCATGCAATTTTAAGATATTCTATTCTTAAGTGGTTGGAAATATGTCTCCTTGCTTCATTTCCTTTCAATAGAAGACTATATTCGACAGTTACACTCTTTTACTAGTGGTTTGTAAGAAACAAAAGAGAAAGGATGCAGGAGGAGAAGGAAATGAAGTAGAAAAAGGTTTAACTATTTTCAATCTGTGCCATCATGTCCAAGAAAATCTTTCCAGCTTGAGTATTTTTAATTTTAGTGTCATCATAGTTTTATAAGAAGTCATTTTTGTTTTTTTGTGGGGCTTTTTTTTGTTTGGCTTTTTTTTTATTTTTTAAGAAAGAAACTATTTCAAAGTACACAACCATATGATGAAAATACCAGTTTTCCATTGCTAATTGCTAACTCTTACTAATAAAAAGCCTCCACAATAAAGCCAAGCTATTTAAAAGTCTCTGTGATATCTGTATGGAGCTTGGAGGTTGTAACTTTAATATACAGAGAAGAATGTATGCAAACATATGAAAGGCATATGCTACATAATCTGAATTTTGTTTAAGCTGCAAAAAAAGTAAAATAATATATAAAATTCAAGGAAATGCCTAATGTAAAATCCTTGCGGACTTTGTGAAATTTATTAACGTTTTGTTTCTTACTGGTTTCAATAAAAATTAAACACTCTGTACTTTTACTAAATGACAGCTTTTAGTGTTCCTATACTGTCAATCTAAAGTGGTAATTTCCTTCTTACACCTCACATTCAAGTAGTGGTGCCTCTGTCATGTCTAAATAAAAATTCTCCAAGATAAAGAGTTTTGCATTCACTTTAGAAACATCTCTGCATCACACTGAATTATGAGATTTTAAGGGAACCTATGCACCTCCTTGTCCTGATTGAGGATATTGCCATACATTTCATTTCCTAAACCAGATTAACATGGTCCTGCCTCCTGTCCATCAATGTACCTTGTCTCTTGCAAAACTGGTGTCCAAATGTAGTTGCTGACAGTAGTTGCTTGGTTACTGCAAGACAAGCTACATAAAATGGAGACCAGCTATTTCAGCTCATTTCCTAGGAGGTTACACTGTACTTTCTTTCAATTGAGGCTTATGCATTCGGCCATCAGTGTCCTGCTCTGAATTACTGTCAAGCTCCCAGAAACATGTCAAACATCTGCCTATTTATTGTAAGTACATTTTATGCAAAATGAGTGGCTGGCTATCTTTTACTTCTTTTTCTCATTGCAGCAGAATTAGTAAAGTGGATTTTGCCTTCAATTCACTGCTAACTATTCTCAATATTTGTTTTTATTACGAAGGAAGGAGAAGGTATCAAATCATAGAATAATAGAATAGTTAGGGTTGGAAAGCACCTTAAGATCATCTGGTCCAACCTTACTGCCATGGGCAGGGACACCTCACACTAAACCATGCCACCCAAGGCTCTGTCCAACTTGGCCTTGAACACCACCAGCGATGGAGCATTCACAACTTCCCTGGGCAACCCATTCCAGTGCCTCACCACCCTTACA
>JANRGW010050338.1:0-10940 GCA_024733675.1 Psilopsiagon aymara | reverse complement strand
GGGAGGGGAAGAAAAAAAAGAAAAATTACATATAACATGTGCAAAAAAAGGTTAAGAGAATAGTCCCTGTTCTAAAAAAGCCCTACCAAACCTACCAAATAACTTGTAGCAAGGTTTATTTATACATAGGAATGAGCTATACACTTTTATTTCTTCATTTATAATCCTTGCATATCAACAGTAAGAGTGACTCTAAGTCTACCATTCCCTTTCATGCTTCCAACAACACAATGAAAACCACTGTACCTAATGCGTACTAGATCAACCAGACCATAAAATCCATGTAAAACCATGGCACAGGCATTCTGACATTGCAAGTAACAACTCCTAAGACATTTGACCTCTTGAGTATCACTAAGGGCAAAGAGGAGGAAACATTATATGAGAATTCAGAACAAGAATCTCACTACAGATAGAGAAAGCATACGCTCCTCTCTGAAATCACCTCAATAAGAATATGCATCTGATCTCAAAGAAAATAAGTATCAGAAATTACAGAGTCTGGTGAGACTCGCAAAACATTAGAGACAAGGTCTGACTGAAACTTCAGTTCCATAGAACAGAACATAAACAACTGCGCTACAAGAAATTTAGATACATTATGAGAAACATTCTTAAAGGAGTTGTTAGTGTTAAAAATACACGCCTACAAAACACTATGGTATTGCATTTCAAAGGTACCATGCTGTCTTGAATTTAAGAGTTACTTTCCAAGGAGCAGCATTTGTCATCCTTTTGAAGAGGAAGAAAAAAATTTAAAAAATACTGGTACATTTAAGTATTAAGACTGCCTAGCTACCGCAGTCTCAAACAATGAATTGGACTCAGCATGCAATATGTAAAGTTACATGCTAACTTATGTTATTGTACCCTATTTCTGAGAAAAAATGTGCACAGACACTGTCAAGGCACCATTATTAAAATATCCTTTTTTGTTTTGCAAGGCAGACAGACCTAGATTCCAATACTGTTAAATAACTCAAGAAGACATAAGTCAAGCAGTTATCTCACTGTTAATTGTAAAACAAATCCTTATTTTTTACAATGTCTGAAGCATAATAATTCTCTGTAGAGATTGAGTACATGCCATCCTACAGAGCCAGGCAGAACTCACCTAAATAAATACCTGCCATAAGATGTCCCTGTTGAACTGAAAGTCTATACAGCTTTTTCTTCTTTTTTTAAGACTATATATTTATGTCTTCTTTCAATTGTACACCTCTACTTAAAACACTCCAGAAAATGAGGCTAAATTGTTCTGTGTTTATTGGAAACAGCCAGTCTACCAAAACTTCTGTTTCACGGCACTATTCCCATTTAGGGTCCAGGCAACTTATACAGCCACAAGCCTTTAGTTCCTACCACTCTTCTCCAAAAGGTCAGTTCACCATTCATTCAGCATCTAGTTCAGACCCAGGAAGAAGTCCCATGAGTACCAGCAGGAAAAGCACATCCTAGTGGCCTTAAACATGTGCATTTAACACAACTACGAGAACACCAGTCATAAATTTCACCTAGTGATACTGATTATCTCTCACTTTTAATGCTGAAATATTCTAAACTGCCATACAACCTACTCAGCTGTTAACATTTTAGGTAACTGCTGCACAGATTATTTTTGCAGCTCAGGAACAGGTCTTACAAATTAAGAGCTGTGGAACAGCTTTAAAACACAGGATTCTACAGTCGGTTTAATTCGATTACTTCCTTTTGAATTACAGAAAATCTAAAAATCCAAACGTTAAATGCTTGCATCTTTTCACACACACAGTCAAAAGAGACATGCAGATACACAATGCATACAGTGCAAAAGGGCAATAGCTTGTTTCCACAGATACCCATGCAGTTGTCATACACACTGATGATGCCAGGTATCTTCTACCCTTTGCCCCTACGCTTGCATCTTCCAAATATTTACTCTCAGCTTTATGATTACAGATTACAGAGGCTCAAAGCAGTTATGTGAGGGGCAACACATCTTTAAGTCAACTTGCATGCAGCTGAAAGGAGATGCCTTCTGAACAACATGGGATAAAACATAAGGAAAATAACACAATTTTCCTTGAAAAATTGCAAGGCTGTGGTCACAGAAATAGCTCGAAGGACAAAATAATAAATTAAAGGGCTGTTTTAGCACTGGTAAACTATTTTATATAAATGCAATGAATAACTTTTTAGATAGTGACTGAAAAACACTGTGATTACGCTCCAGCAAAACAACTTCACACGCCAAAAAGAGAGGCACATTAAACCAGAGTGTAATGATTTTGAAAGGTACACAGAGCATACCCGCTACACTTCAAATAAATCAGGGACAGCTGAGAGCTGCCGTCAGAGGGCATCATTCATAGATGATGTTCCAAATAGGCTTACGTGAAGTAGCAAGTTATTTTCCAACTCCCTCACGGGCTTCTCTTGAAAGTGCATGAGGTGCCAAATACGTCTCGGTAGCTCGGTTTTTGTTTGGGTTTTTTTTTTTGTTTGTTTGTTTGTTTGTTTATTTTTTTCCTGTTAGCACAGGTTTGCAGTTGGGTGACAAACGAGCGATTCAATGCTGTCCCCCTGAGGGTAAACCCAACCCTCAGGCTGCAACCTGTCACGGCGGGCTGCAAACCGCGACAGCAGCAGGTACAATCCCCCCAGCGCAGGGATGAATCCCGCCAGACAGACCCCGGGCCGCCGGGCCGCCCGGCTCCTGGCCCTGTGGCCGGGGACGGGATGAGGAAGCGAGGCGCGGGAAGGGGACCGCCTCGTCTCTCCGAGAGCCCCTCGGTCCCGTGCGGGGCTAGCAGCGCACCACAACAGTCCGGCTTCCGCCGACCTGCGCCCCGCTCCTCTCCCGCAAGCGCATCCCTCCCGCCCTCCAGGCACAGCGCCGTCGGCGGGACCCTATGCACCCCCAGCCCCACAGCGGGAGTTGGCACCGGGACGGGCTGAGGGGAGAGCGGGTACTTGCCCAGGTAGGGACGAGGAGACTGCCGGGGCGCTCGAGCGGTGCAGGAAGTGGCTGCTTCCCCGCCACACTCATCTCCTCCCATGCAGCTGTCGTAGTCCTCTCGGGCGGCTCGGCGGGACGCGGCGCCTCGGGCACCGGCTGCCCAGCGCCCGCCGCCGCCGGCAGCGCCGGCGTCCCGGCTGCGCGGAGCAGGTTCACACCCCTCTTCTCCGCTCTCTGCCCCGCGGCCCGGGCGGGGCTGTGGCACCGTCAGAGCGGGAGGAGGGTGGGACGTGGGGGACTCCCGTGCGTCTGGGAGCCAGGCGCGAATACGGAGGCGGCGGAGGCGCTCTGGCTATTTAACTTCGCTCTTCCACGGGGAAAAGGCACCACCGCTCCAGCTTCCCTCCCTTCTGCGGCCGCATCCTGACAGCCGGGCTCTGGGTGCTGCTGCGAGCTCTGCCCCGCTCCTCCCAGGTAATGCTCGGCTCCGCTTGGCCCGCCCGCGCCGCCCCGAGGGGCTCCCGCCCGGTGCCGCTTTCCTGCGGGGCGGCGGCCAGAGGAAAGTGCGGGTTGGGGCTCCGGCCTCCCCCAGCCTTCCTCCAGGGAAAGCTTCGAAAGGGGGAACTTCTGCCAAGAGAAGGCGGGCGAAGTGACGGGAAGCTGTGGCGCCAGGAGTGCCGCTACACCAGTGGCCAGACCCCCTCACTTCCCGCGGGCGTCTACCGCAGATCTGAGTCAAAACCAAGAGCGATATGCCATCCCTTTGGGTAGTGTTGGGACCCTTGATACTGGACAACACGGGGCAATCTGGCTTTGCAAGAAGAACCCCCATGCCTGAACATTGACATCAGATGTTCCATTTGGTTTCCAAATCATGGGCCACAGTCTGAGCCGTCAGTTTTGGGGAAATTTCATGCAGGTCTGTGGTGGCGATGTTAAGGCTGATCTTAAGAAGAGGTTCACTCAGGTCCTTGGCACACTACTATATGAGAAGGCATATTTTTCTTCTCTGAGGGGAGAGCTCATAATTTTTCCCATCAGCTTATTTAAATGTTTCAAACACATACCCTTCTTTTCTAGAAACATAGAATCATAGTATAGCTAGGGTTGGAAAGGACCTTAAGATCATCTAGTTCCAACCCTCCTGCCATGAGCAGGGACACCTCCCACTAAACCATGCCATCCAAGGCTCTTTCACCCTGGCCTTGAGCACTGCCAGCGATGGAGCATTAACAGCTTCTCTGGACAACCCATTCCAGTGCCTCACCACCCTTACAGTAAAGAATTTCTTCCTTACATTCAAATCTAAACTTCTCCTTTTTAAGTTTGAATCCATTCCCCCGTGTCCTATCACTACAGTCCCTAATGAAGAGTCCCTCCCCTGCATCCTTATAGGCCCCCTTCAGATATTGGAAGGCTGCTATGAGGTCTCCACGCAGCTTTCACTTCTCCAGGATGAACAGCCCCAACTTCCTCATCCTATCTTCATATGGTAAGTGCTCCAGTCCCATGAGCATCCTTGTGGCCCTCCTCTGGACTTGTTCCAAAAGTTCCATGTCCTTTTGATCTTGAGGACACCAGAGTTGCACACAATACTCCAAGTGACGTCTCACAACAGCAGAGTAGAGGGGCAGAATCACTTCCTTTGACCTGCTGGTCACGCTCCTTTTGATGCAGCCCAGGATACGATTGGCTTTCTGGGCTGCAAGAGCACACTGCTGGCTCATATGCAGTTCTCATTGACCAACACACCCACATCCTTCACAGCAGGGCTGCTCTCAATCTCTTCTCTGCCCAACCTGCAGCTGTGCCTGGGATTGCTCCCACCCAGGTGTAGGACCTTGCACTTGGCATGGTTAAACTTCATCAGGTTGGCATCAGCCAGCCTTACAAGTGTGTCAAGGTCCCTCTGGATGGCATCCCTTCCCTCCAGCATATCAACCGAACCACACAGCTTGGTGTCATCGGCAAACTTGCTGAGGGCACAATCAATCCCACTTTCCATGTCACCCACAAAGATGTTGAGCAAGACTGGTACCAACACCGATCCCTGAGGGATACCACTCGTTACTGGTCTTCAGCTGGACATGGAGCCATTGACCACAACTCTTTGTGTGTGGCCATCCAGCCATTTCTGTATACACTGAGTGGTCCACCTATCAAATTGATGTCTCTCCAATTTAGAGACAAGGATGTCATTGAGACAGTGTCAAACACTTTGCAACAGTCCAGGTAGTTGACATCAACTGCTCTACCCCTGTCCCTCAGTTCCATGGCCCCATTATAAAAGGGTGTCAAATTGGTCAGGCAGGATTTCCCCTTAGTGAAGCCATTCTGGCTGTCACCAAGCACCTTGTTGTTTTTCATGCACCTCAGCTTGCCTTCCAGGAGAATCTGCTCCAAAATTTTGCCAGACACAGAGGTGAGACTGACTGGTCTGTAGTTCCCAGACTTATCCATTTTCCCCTTTTTGAAACTGAGGAATTATACTTCCCTTTTTCCAGTCATTGGGAACTTCACCTGACTGCCATGATTTTTCAAATATGATGGACAGTGGCTTAGCAACTTCATTTGCAGCTCCTTCAGGACCTGCGGATGGATTTCATCAGGTCCCATGGACTTGTGCACGTTCAGGTTCTAAAGATGATCTCAAACCAGACCCTCTCCTACAGCGAGCCCACGGTCTTCATTCTCACAGTCCCTGAGCCTGCCTTCCAAGACTTGGTTTGCGTGATCAGAGCATTTGCCAGTGAAAACCAAATCAAAGAAGTCATTAAGAACCTCAGCCTTATCCAAATCCAGGGTAGCCAGTTCTCCTGATAGCTTCTGGAGAGGAGCCACGTTGTCTTTAGTCTGTCTTCTATTTGCAGTATACCTATAGAATCCCTTCCTGCTGTCCTTAACATCCCTAGCCAAGTTTAATTCTAACTGGGCCTTATCTTTCCTAACCCGGACAACATCCCTGTATTCTGTCCAGGCTGCCTGTCCTTGCTTCCACCTTTTAAAAGCCTCTTTATTCCCTCTGATTTTCCTCAGCAGCTCCTTATCCATCCAATGAAGTCTCCTGGCCCTCCTGAAGCACTTCCTTCTAGTTGGGATGCAACACTCCTCAGTTTGTAGTAGGTGATCCTTGAACATCAACCAACAGCCTTGGGCCCCCCTGCCCTGTAGGGCTATATCCCATGGAGCTTTACTAAGCAGGTTCCTGAAGAGGCCAAAGTCTGCTTTCTTGAAGTCCAGGGCAGTGAGGTGGCTGCACACTCTTCTCACTGTCCTGCAGATCTTGAATTCAACCATCTCATGATAGCTGCAACCAAGGCTGCCCTGGAGCATCACATTTCTAACCAGCCCTTCCCTGTTGGTGAGGACGAGGCTAAGCATGACACCTCTCCTTGTTCACTTCTCTATTAGTTGCAGAAGGAAGTTGTTTTCCATACAATCGAGGAACCTCCTGGATTGCTTGTGCCGGGCTGTACCATCCCTCCAACAGATATCAGGGTGGTTGAAGTCCCCCATGTGAAAGAGGGCCTTGAGCGTGAGGCTGTTCCTATCTGTCTATAGATCGCTTCATCCACTGAGGCCTCTTGGTCAGGCGGTCTGTATCAGATCCCCACAATAATGTCTCCCATCACTGTTCTGCCTCTAATCCTGGCGCACAAACTACCTATTGACTGTTCACCTGTTCCCAGACAGAGTTCCATACTTTCCAGCTTATTCCTAACATAAATAGGAACTCCCCCTCCCTGCCTGCCAGGCCAGTCTTTCCTAAAGAGCCTGTATCCTCCCATTCCAACACACCAGTCATAGGAGCTATCCCACCATGTTTCTGTGATGCCTATTGTATCATACCCCCCTAGACATACACACATCTCTAATTCCTCTTGTTTGTTCCCCGTGCTGCAGGCGTTTGTATAGAGGCATCTGAGCCGAGCTCCAAATGAATCCTGCTCATTGGCTGGAGCAGCTGGAATATCTCTACGTTGCTCCAAGCATTTGTTATAGGTGCTGGCAACTGACAGGGTTTGTTGCAATGGAATGATGCCCCCCTCCCCCAACACATCTACTTTAGGTCATCCTTGACCAGTCTGGCAAGCCTTCTACCAAAACCACTCTTCCCTTTCTGTGACAGACCAGCTCCACCAGCCCCCAATAGACCCGGCCTACTAAATTGAGTCTCATGTTCAAAGTACCCAAACCCCTGACTATTGCACCACCCTTCCAACCATTAATTGACCTGGCCAATCCTCCTCTCCTTTTTAAGGTCCTGCTCTGTATCCTCGAGAATTGTGGAAAAGACAATCTGAGCTCCAGAGCCCCTGACCACCTCTCCCAGAGCTCTGTAGACCTTCTTTATGTTTTCTTACCTGACTGTAATTTGAAAATAAACCTGTGCTCCATCTTGAAGCCTTTGCCTTGGCATGGAAGGATGAGAAGTTATCACACACAAATACGTAACAAGTAAAAAGGATGAGTGGAGCTGCCCAAACTTTTTCTAAAGTTAGTTTTAAAGACTAACCTGGTTTAGTAGAAGGCATTCCTGCCCATGGTAGAGGAGTTAGAACTTTGACATCTCTTCCACCCAAACCATTCTATGATTCTTCTAGATGATTTTTCTCTCTCTTATTTTTTATTTTTCCCAAAAGCTTTTGTAAAATTGCCACAGGAGTAAAGCATGAGAGAAACAGGCACTCTCTTCTCTTTGGAGGTAACTCCATACAAAACACTGACTACCATTGCTGTATTTTACCACAGTATGAGCTCTTCTCCCTGTCCAAAAATACATGCTTTCTCTATAAAACCACATCTTGCCATAAACAAATACTACATGCTATCTCTGTCTAGTGGTTTCAGTTGCACTCCAGGGTTGCTTGTGGCCCTCTTTCTGTTCCCAAGTTGTTTTCCTTGCCATGTGCAGAGGCTTGGAGTTTGCCATGAAGCAAGAAGTAAGTGCCAGTCTCCTAAAGAGGTGCAGCTTGTCCTCAAACTAACCTGCCCCATTCCATCCTGTACATAAAAAAGCCATTAATCTCACTCCATGCCTGTAAAAAACTGTGTGACGACACGCTGGCAGTGTGATAGGTTAGCTGAGATTCATTGGCCATGGCCTAACCTAACCATACGAACTTATGTGCATGCAGGGTACGCTGGCACTGTGAGAGGTGCGAGTCTTTCTGCTTAAGCTTAAAGTCTGTCAATGAAAGGAAAGCCACCCAGGTGAGCTGGAACCTGTTTGGATATGGTCTTGCTCCAGGCTCCATGGGTGGGGAGTTGCCAGGGACCAGTAAATAACAGCAGCCGTCCTGATGGATATTTGGTAGCATGGGTAATAACTTTGCTGTGATTACAAACTTGTAATCACATCCAAGTTTTTATTTTCTCATGGTTCTTCTTCATGCTGTCCTTTCATAAACATGGTGAGGATTCAAAAAAGTGGAGATGCAAGTTAGTATAAATACAAAATACGTGGCATAGCAGTATGCTAATATACAGGGAATATGTATGGGAAATGACTTGCAGAGATAAATTGAATAGAAAGCCCTTATTTTTCAGAACATTACTGTTTATCTAGAAACTGTAATTTTTAAACTTAAAAATCTTTTTCAATTTGATATATTTAGTTTTGCACGCAATATTTAACTTTCTAAGAAGCTTATCTTAACACTGACAATTGTGTAAATGATTTATGGTATTTACTGAAAACTGAATAACATCAACTAAGGAAATATTTATGCTTAGTTCTTTTTCTAATGAGTACCCTTTACAAAATTATATTTTCCTATGGTATTGCTGTACTGAAAGTAAGTGGGTGCATATGATTTTGTGAGGATTAGCAGAAAATATATTCATTATTTTGTACATAATTTCAGCTAAGCTGATTTGTGATAGTCTCATCTAATAAATTTCTTTATTTCAAGGGGCAAACAGGTTTATAGTGTAAGAAAACTATGAGCTTTTTAGGAATTGTTGCCTTCTTTAGTTTGTTGCTGGTGGAAAGCTTATATGCAATTTTCCCTTTCTTCAGTTGGTAATTTTTCAGTTTTACTGCATCCCTGATCCTGCAGAAGGTGTTGCTTTCACTATTCCTGAAATATAACAAGTGGAAGCTAGCTGTAAAGTAGATATTTAACTGATGAGATATTTTATTTCTCTGCATTACACTAAACCCTACAATCTGGAATAAGGCAATTGATGGAAAATTTCTAGCCTTTGGGATTTTGTAAAAATCTACAACATATCAAGAAATTAATCATACAAAGAGACAGTAAGTCAGGAGAGCGATGAATGTTTTCAATAATATGCCATGATTTTAAAACAAACTTATGATGTTGGCACATTACTTTGGATAATGCCCAAGGAGTTTCATTAAGATCTGGCTTGGCTGGCAGAAGGAAAATTGAAAATTGCATTAAAGACTGGAATAAAATCAGCATTCATGAAAACAGACATGAACTGCTGAATCTGGAAGACATCATATTACAGACTTGTCTTTATTTTCTTCTGTTTTCATACACATGCTTGCATTCCTTACAAACACATACCCAGAGATAGTACTTGGCTTAGAGAATGGAAACAGAAGACTATTACCAGGAAAACAATAAATAATTTATTTTACTAAGCTTAATAGATGTCAAAGTTAAAGGCTTTCTTAAGAGAAGTGGATGAAAGAGTATAACTAGGTTTTCCAGGATATATAGGTATGTCTTATGTCGACATTGCAAACATTACTCTATCTGTACAAAGAATTTCACACAACTATTGAAGTCAAGTCATTGTCTCAGTATGAAGTCCAAGATTTGCAGATGTTCCAGTTTTAGTTTGTAATATGTTAATATTTGCTGTATTCATCAGGAAAAGGGGCCCTTTTGTAAAACTTAATTGTTTTGTGGGCTTTATTATACTTAATATTTTAATACCAAAATAAATGCTTCTTCCTTTAATTTTGTGTTGTGGGAAGAGGTCAAAGTTATGGGGAAGAAAGGCATACTTTTCTAAGGAATACAAGTTACAGGTTTCTGACTTGGGAATCACATACACAGCCAGGTAAAAATGACACAAGGCACAAAGATACAAAGGCCTGTCTCAATGAGGATGCTGCCGTTCAGCTACCAGTATCCCTCAATTTAGGTGAAGGAGTAAAGAAGACACTAGTACACTAACAATCAGTATTAGACCCCTGCCCCAATCTACTCTCCACTTGCCTCTTTTATTGTGTATTAAGCTCATGAGTAAGGAGCAAATTACGAGGAGTAGCAACTTGACAGCCCATCAGAGGACTGGATGTACCAGAGGCTGCTTAAAATGTACAGTGACAGATCACTAAGATTTCAGAGGTATGTTATTTTGTTTCAAAAGACAAACTCTTGCTTTCATGAATCTGTAATGTGCATCCAATACGCAGTAGCTCACTGTCCCTCCTCATTTCGTTACATAGGGTAAGAAACTAATTCTACATACAGCAGTAGCAAAATGGAAAGAGGCAGTAAAATTACCTGTAACATCAAATGAAAGCAAGAAGCTGCTCTACTTCAGTCAATCAAACAGAAACTTTCTGTGAACAACTGTTCAAATGGGGTTTGAAAAGAAGCATCTCATGTTTGTACAGCAGCACCTGCTTGAGCAGCAGCCGGGAGAGACGGTAAGGAAGCTTTGGTGAATTGTCTTTTCTGATTCCTGACCCCCTTATTGGGGCACAGGTACACCATACTAGGCAGCTTACTGCCAAAGTCAAGGATTGAATATGGAAAACCAGTACTATTTTGGTTATCACTATTGCAGGAATGAGTATTGCCTGCATCAGTCAGGAATTCAGCATCCTAGGCTATTCAAGACAGCAATTTGTCATTGCTGCCTTGAGGAGGCTATTGTGAAAGGCAATCAAAAATGGTTATCTGAACAACTGGGCATCTGAAAGATGTATTCCCAACTGTCATGGGTTCAGCAGTAGCAGTCATTTTTCCCCTTCTTGGTAGCTGGTGCAGAGCTGTGTTTTTGACTTGTGGCC